>CM053037.1:166682290-166719790 GCA_028564925.1 Lithobates sylvaticus | reverse complement strand
TGTTTTTTTTTTTTTTTTTTGCAATTCTGCAGCTAAATACCTTTTTTCTCAATGCCGATGTGCAGTCACGTGACCGCCCGCTGCTCTCCTTTTTTTTTTTTTAACTAAGGACTACAATGGGAGGGGCTGAGTTTCCCCTCGAATGTCAGCTGAGTGGTCACGTGACTGCACATCGGTAATGATAAAAAAAGGTATTTAGCTCCAGAATTTTGTGTAGGATATCTTGTTATTACAGAGGGGCTGGCAGGAATTGGAATCGCTAACTTTACTGGCAGATTAAATAGCGTAAGGGGGGGTGGGGGTGGAAGAGATAAGAGTTTGCACAGACAGCTCACAGCTGACAGGCGGGGAGGGTAGGAGAGGGGGAGAGCAGCGGGATGACAAAGGCAGGTAAACAAATCACGGATCAGCAGCCATTACTACTGTGGTCAGCACACTAAGGGGGACACAGGAACAGGCAGGATCAACCAGGTATAGTACAGCATACAAAGGGACAAAATACACCGCACAAGCACTATGGGTTTAAAATGCTTTCAAGGGACGGATCTTTTTTTATTTTTATAGTATTATAACCTCTTTAAATCTGTCATGATCACATTTTTGTGTTACATTTTTGTATTTTAGTGAGCTTTTTGAACCTGAAATCCTAGATCCACTCATCTGTCAAAGGCCTTATTGTCTCCCAGTTGTATGCATTTATGTCATTTTCTTTTTCTTTTTCAATTGGAAGAGGGAAAAGATTCCCCAGTGGAGTAATATGTACTCACCGGCACTTTATTAGGTACACATATTAGGTTCATTTAGGCATCTAGATGTGGTGAAGATGACTTTCTGAAGTTCAAACCGAGCATCAGAATGGGGAAGAAAGGGGATTTAAGTGACTTTGAACGTGGCATGGTTGTTGGTGCCGGACACGCTGGTCTGAGTATTTCAAAAACTGCTAATCTACTGGGATTTTCACACACAACCATCTCTCGGGTTGACAGAGAATGAGGAAAAAAAAGAGAAAATATCCAGTGAGCGGCAGTTGTGTAGACAAAAATGCCATGTTGATGTCAGAAGAGAATAGGCAGAGATGATGGGTTTAGGTTTGAGATGATAGAAAGGCAGCAGTAAGTCAAATAACCACTCGTTAGAACCAAGGTATGCAGAATACCATCATTTAACTTGCATCACATTGAACCTTGAAGCAGATGGGTTACAGCAGCAGAAGACCACACCGGGTGCCACTCCTGTCAGCTAAGAACATCAAACTGAGGCTACGATTTGCACAGGATCACCAAAATTGGACAATAGAAGATTGGAAAAATGTTGCCTGGTCTGATGAGTCTCGATTTAAGCTGCAACATTCAGATAGTCGGGGCAGAATTTGGTGTAAACAACATGAAAGCCATGGATCCATCCTGCCTTGTATCACCGGTTCAGACTAGTGGTGTAATGGTGTGGGGGATATTTTCTTGGCACACTTTGGGCCCCTTAGTACCAATTGAGCATCATTTAAATGCCACGGCCTACCTGAAAATGTTGTTTATGACCATGTCCATCCCTTAATGACTACAGTGTACCCATCTTCTGATGGCTCCTTCCAGCAGGATAATGGTCCATGTCACAAAGCTCCAATCATCTCACCACTGGTTTCTTGAACATGACAATGAGGTCACTGCACTCCAATGGCCTCCACAGTCACCAGATCTCATCCAATAGAGCACCTTTGGGATGTGGTAGAATGGGAGATTTGCATCATAGATATGCAGCCGACAAATCTACAGCAACTGTGTGATGCTATCATGTCACTATGGAGCAAAATCTCTGAGGAATGTTTCCACCACCTTGTTGAATGTATGCCACAAAGAATGAAGGCAAAAGGGGGTCCAACTCAGTACTAGCAAGGTGTGGCTAATAAAGTGGCCGGGGAGTGAAAATTGTCAGTGATTTATTCAGCCTATCAGTGTCTACCTGTGTGAAAAATAAGCTTGGGGTGGGCTGATCCCCAACCCTCCCTATCGGCAACTACTCACCTTTTCTTTGGCTTCCCCACCACTGGGGCAAAGGCAAAAGTTCATCTTAAACCAGTATTAATCCCAAAACTGTAATATATTGCAGCTTGCCAATCATAGGATGTGGTGGCTGCATTAGTTTTTCTTTTTTGCCCTTTGTTTTCACCTGGTGATCCAGCCAGTAACACACCTCCTGAATGAATGATTTGTATAGCGCTACAATGCAAACTGAATCGCCTCAAGGCGCTGTATTGAATGTTTACTCTCTGGATGAAGGAGCAACACAGACCACTTTGGACAGCAGACTTGTCAGTCTTTGGGGACGGGAGTGTTAGATGTAATAGCAGATGGACAGTAGATGCCCTAACAAACTGAAGCCAAACACCAGCTGACACTTTATAAGTAGATACAGCAACAATTTTGTTCATTTTTGGGATTTTACAATAAAAGCTGATCGTTATAACCAACCCTGTCAGTGTTAAATGGTTTGTCTCATCCCTGTAACTGCTACATCTGCAGGAGAGCTTGTTGTGTTAAAAAAAAAAAAAAGACTTACTGGCTAGATCACTAGGTGGAAATAAAGGAAAAAGAGCCTAAAAAAACAAAACAAATGCAGCCATCTCATCCAAGAATTGGTAAGCTGCAATGTAATGTTTGCTTTTAGGTTTACTGCTTTAAGTTTTCTTAGGAAGCCCCTTGATGCATCTAGGCTTCTACTAATTTTATAATACATAATTAATTTTGCTTTTTTTGTTTTAGTTTTTTGAATTCTGTTTTTTATCCGTGAATAATGTGATCTTTTATCCAAGACTTTTTGCTATATAAATAGTCAGAATCTCTGTTTGAGTTTTTTACACTTTACTAATCGTTTATGATGGAACTTTTTGAATGCATAACAAATATTGTGTTCCTTTTGATAGACTACGGTTCCTGTTGTACTTCCCCCTCCAAATATCTCCAGTCAGAAGTTCTATCCAGGAGACCAAGGTTGGTGCTAGTAGGTGTTCTGTTTTAGAGTTGTACACCATCTTCCTTTCCTTTTTCTTTCCTTTTCTTCCCTTTCCTTTGTGGTAGAGAGAAGGGAGGAATGAGGCGTTAACAGAAAGGAATCAAGCTTCTAATTTAGGCCCCTCTCACACTTGTGCGACTTCACCGCAAATTTGCCGTGGTTCACGGCCGCGATTTTTGCCGCGATTTCAAGGAATGCCTGTGTAAGTGGCATCAAAATCGGACCAAAGTAGTGCAGGGACTACTTTGAAGTCGGAACGACTTGAAGTCGTACTAATATGAATGGCCGTCATTGGAAATCATGGGGAACGACTTGTCATGCTACTTTGCAGTCCCAAATCGTGGGACAAGTCGTATAAGTGTGAAAGGGGCCTAACCCATTTTTTATTTATTTTATTGGGTGGCTGTATACTGTATGTCAATGTCCATCCAGAGCTGACTAGTTAGTGTATCTGTTTTGGCTTGACTTTTTTAAAGCCCAACTCTGGGAAACTTGAAAATCATCCATTGCAGTGGGAATGTACCCACACTGCACCCACATTGCACCCAAGGGCAAGGGCTAACTGTTTGTTTAGTCTGTGGGAGAGTTCTTGCACTTAACCTCTTCCCGTCCGCGCTATAGCCGAAAGACTGCTACAGCGCGGACCTACTTTGCCGGGGAGGGCATCCATAGACATCCTCCCGTGCTCGAGCGGCCTGCGCGCCCCCTGCAGGGCGCGCGCGGCAAGCTCTGTGATCAGCGAGTCTATGAGACTTGGCTGATCACAGATCCCGACCCCTTACCACATGATCAGCTGTCAGCCAATGACAGCTGATCATGTGATGTAAACAGAGCCGGTAATCTGCTATTTTTTCTCTTCATGCTACAGCGGAAAAAAAAGCCGATCACCGGCGGATGGGAGATGGACATCAGTTCTGATTTGTGGAGAGCCTCTGCAGAGGCTTCTGTGCCCACCTGTGCCACCTACCAGTGCACAGCAGTGCCACCTACTAGTGCCCACAGTACCACTCATCAGCGCCCACAGTGGCACCTATAAATGTCACCAATCAGTGCCTCATCACCAGTGCTGCCTATCAGTGCCACTCATCAGTGCCACCCATCAGGGCCCATCGGTGTCACCTTATCTATGCCTATCAGTGCAGCCTCATCGGCAAACATCAACGAAGGAGAAAAATTACCCGTTTGCAAAATTTTATAACAAACTAAAACTTTTTATTTTATTTTTTTATTCTGTCTTTTTTTGTTTAGCAAAAAATAAAAACCCAAGTGGTGATTAAATACCACCAAAAAAAAGCTCCATTTGTGTGAAAAAAAATTCTAACAATTTCATTTGAGTACAGTGTAGCATAACCACGCAATTGTCATTCAAAGTGTGGCAGCGCTGAAAGCTAAAAATTGGTCTGGGTAGGAGGGGGGTTTAAGTGCCCAGTAAGCAAGTGGTTAAGCTGGCTTGATCCTCCTTCTCCCCTCGTTCTGGCCATGGACTGTCCCTTGGCATCATCGCGTCAAATGCAGGGCTATAGATCCTGCATTGGGCTTGATGACGTCAGGACCTTGGCGTGCTGGAGCATTGGGCAAAAGACACTGCAGGGTCCAGTCTAGCAGTGCAGAGGATCGGGTAAGCAAATCTTCTTTTCTATGTCCCCTAGACCTAAACCAGCAATTAACCTTTTCAGTGCAGCCCCAGCTTTAAAGTATAACTAAAAACAAAACTGTGCCCTGTTAATGAGATTCTCTCTTGGGTTTGTCCCCAGAAAAGTAATAGGAAATCTTCCAACGGGGACGCTAGTTCTGGTGACCTTTGGGTACCCAAGGAATTCCTTTCATTTGCAGACATTTCCTCTCGCTTCCTCTTTGGCTATGGCACAGGAAGTGAAGGGAAAGCTCCACAATTGGTCAAAAAATCTCACTGGGGTTGTAACCCTCCATTGCTCTATTCAAAAAAAAAAAAATGAAAATGTTTTGCCCATAGTTCTACTTTTACCGGTTGCGGGCCACCCTCCATAGATTTACTGCCACGGGGCAGCTGCTCTGCGCCAGATTACGTACCTCATATGCGATCTGTCACTTCCGGGTCTGGGATACGCACGTGCCGCCGACGACTCGCTTCTGCTGTGATTGGACACAGCAGGAGCCAATCAGCGGGTCTGGCTGGCGCCATGTCCGTCGGGACCCACCGATCATTCAGGAGAAAGGCAGAACGGTGGTCTGTGAGAGGGGCATGTGCCAATTCTGTGGAACACAGATCTTTACATTCCCCCAGTCAAAGAACACCCCCCCCCCCCCGCACAGTTATCACTCCTAGGGAACACAGTTAACCCTTTGATCGCCCCTGATGTTAACCCCTTCCCTGCCAGTGTCATTAGTACAGTAACTTGCATATTTTTTAGCACTGATCACTGTAATAATGTCACTGGTCCCCAAAAAAGTGTTGGTTAGGTGTCCGATGTGTCTGCCACAATGTCGCAGTCCCGCTATAAGTCTCCTGATTGCCGCAATTACTAGTAAAAAATAAATAAATATACCATAGTTTGTAGCCGCTATAACTTTTGTGCAAACCAATCAATATACAGGTATTGAGACTTTTTTTACCAAAAACATATAGCAGAATACATATTGGCCCAAATTCATAAAGAAATTCGATTTTTTTACTTTTTTTTTTTTTTGTGAATGTTTTATAGCGGAAAGTAAAAAATATTACATTTTTTTCCAAAATTGTTGTTTTGTTTTTTTTTGTTATTTTGTGATCAAATTCCACCAAAAGAAAGCTCTATTTGTGGGGGAAAAAGGACATCAATTTTATTTGGGTATGACCGCGCAATTGTCAGTTAAAGTAACGCATTGCTGTAACGCAAAAAATGGCCTGCTCATTCATGGGGGGGTTTAAGTGGTTAAAGAAAACTGGTAGTAGAAAAACTATATCGCTCACCTTCCTATGTAAAAATGCTAGCTGTCTTCTTATCCTAATGATCCTATGCCCACAAAAGTTTCCGACCAGAAAACAACCAGAAAACAAAAATAGAGGTCTGAGTGCTTAGTTCTGGGTCAGTGGCTTCAGAAAGCATTGAAGCCAAGTATCATCTGGCAACTAGCATTTTCCCGGATGTCGGCAATGGCCACCTACATATTTCTTACTGTACAGTGTTCCTTTAAATTGGGCCTATGGTTGTATTTTCTTAAAATGGTTGTTTTTTTTTTTTATATATTCAGCATTGGATCTCCAAAACTTAGCAGTCTTCATGAAGTGCCGGAAGTCCCACCAAAAGGTATTTTATCAAAATCACTGCCTCCTGTTTGTTACAAATAGATATATATATATATATATATATATATATATATATATATATATAATAAATTATTATAATAATATTATATAATTATGTGGCTTTGTACTTAACCACTTCCCGCCCGACTACGTCAATTGACGTTGCAGACTTTGAGTGGGGATATCTGAATGATGGTTGCAGCTACAGGCATCATTAAGATATCATCTTTTTCTGCCGGCGATTCTGTGCACCATGAAAACAATCATAGCGACTGTTCAGCCACTTGATTGGGGCTGCCACACACAGAAGTGCATATAATGCATAAAGATAATAAAAAAAAAAATTCTACCTTTAGAACAACTTTAAAGCTCTGAACACAAAAAACTTTGGTTAACTATATGCCTCAATAGCCACAAAGAGTCTAAATTGACGTTCTTTCTTGTCCATTGAATGAAACAGGAAGTCTTTAACCTTTTCGGTTATTCAGCCACCTACAGGAGGATTAGACACTAGCAAATAAAAAAAAAAAAAAAATAGTCAAACCCCGGAAAACTTTCCTCCTTTTTTTTCTTTTTTTTTTTTCTATTTTTTCTTCAATCAATACTATTCTCTACATCACTGCTGGAGCCTTGTCTCTTTCATTATAGCTTTTTGGTGCAGTCATCCTCAGCCTGGCGTTTGGACTGCTGTGTCCATGTTATGCTGAGCCGGATATTGCAGGCATAGCCTAGAAGGGATTTTAAGGCACTGGGTTCCACATAAGGTGCTTTCCAGACTCCCTTCTGGTAAATGTTAGCTGCAGAGCACTTTCCCGGTCCATAGCCATTGGCATTGCCTCCACGCTTGCCCTGTCTCTGAAGACCCACTTAGTGAGTAGGCTGGTCAGGCTGAGCACTTAGTGGTTTATGAGCCATTGGCTGCAGAAACTTTGTTAGATTCAGAGTTGCTGACTGATGGGCTTAAGCTGGCCATTGATGGATCGAATCTCGGCCAGTTCGTCCATCGCTCTACTTGGGTACATCCAGCATGTCAAATCTCTAGCATGCGATTATTGGCAGTGGCTACAGCTCGTAGCAATATTGATTGTGTTCTCCCGGCAGGTGCAGCTCCTCATGCCCCCCTGCCAGGAGAACACCACAGTTCTGTGGGAGGGATTTTCACAGGGTGCAGGAAACAAAGTCAAATAATCTATGGCATGCTTAAAACCGGTCATAGATGGTTCAAATCTCAGCCAGTTCAGCAGGGACCGGCCTAGATTTGAACCATGTATGGGCAAGCTGATTGTACCCAAGTCGATCCATCAATCAACTTGGGTACAGCCAGCATGTCGGATTATTGCCAGCGGCCTGTGCCCCCTTGTTATGACAACACAATGGCTCCGCGGGAGAGCCTTTTACATTGGCTCTCCCAATAAGATCCCAGTTCTTGCCGTGTCACGAGCGATTGCGGGAGCCCTGCGGTCATCGAGACCGATGGGCAATCGCAACGGCTCCATGGGCGCGCGCCGCTAGTGGCCGCCTAACGAAGCGACCTAACATAACGTCGATTTGCCTGCCCGTGCCATTCTGCTACAGTAATTTCTGACATGTTTTGAGTTACAGAGGAGGTCTAGGGCTAGAATTATTGCTCTCAACGTTCGCTCACATGTGTGGTTTGAACACCGTTTTCATATGTGGGTGGGACTTGCGTATGCGTTTTGCTACGGGGACAGGGGCACTTTAAAAAAAAAAAATTATATATATATATATATATATTATTATTTTTTTTTATTATTGTTATATTTACTTTACATTTTTTAGTTTGTCACTTTAAAAAAAAAATTATACATTTTGATCACTTTTATTCCTATTACAAGGAATGTAAACATCCCTTGTAATAGGAATATGGCATGACAGGTCCTCTTTACAGTGAGATATGGGGTCAATAAGACCTCACATTTCACCACTAGGCTAGGAAGCCTGAAATAAAAAATAAAATAAAAATCTCAGCCTCCCAGCCGAGGCGGCGCCATTTATTTGAATGCAGAGGCCGGGCGTGACGTCATAACATCGCGCCCGGCCTCAGACTATCATAGAGACTCCGGCGACCATCAAGTCTGCCGGAAATCTCTATGGTAAACATCCGGGGCCGGCGGATCCTGTCTCCGACTAACCAAACGCCGCAGTGAGTCGGTAGAAGCACCGGAGGGCGGCGGAAGGGGGGGTGCCTCCTCTCACCGCCCGTAAGAACGATCAAGCGGCTGACCAGCCACTATGATCATTCTTATGGTGTAGGGAATTGTTGGCTGAAAAAGACGATATCTGAATGATGCCTGTAGCTTCAGACATCATTCAGATACCCCCCCCCCCCACAAAGCCCAGGATGTCATATGATAAAGATTGGTAAACTGCAGTAGATTACATTTTTGGTTTTGGGTTTAATACAGCTTCAAGGTAAATGTTAGGGAAAATGAAAATAAAAACTTATTCAGTACTTCTCTGCAATGCTTGTACATTTCCCCAAGCTTAGAGTTTGGTGGGCTACAGAACACCTCCCTCTTTGTTGAGTAGATAATAAGAGGAGGGTGTTCCATAGTCCAGGAGAACAGGGCAGGGCTGATGGGTCTGCTTGGAATTTCAGTGGAGCTGAAGCAGAATTTTCAGCTCAAACAGAAAGGAGTACACTGGATTTCTAGCAGATCAACAGAATTTTTTCTGTACTTGCTGGGTTTTAAAGAGAATTTTTTTTTCTCTTTTTTCTTCTCTTTTTTTTTCTCATTTTTTTCTATTTTTTTTATCTTTATTTTTTTGTCTTTTTTTTCTCTTTTTCTATTTTTTTTTTTCTACTTTTTTTTTTCTCTTTTTCTGTTTTTTTTCTTTTTTTTTCCTCTTTCTCTTTTTTTTTTCTCTTTCTCTTTTTTTTTTCTCTTTCTCTTTTTTTTTTCTCTTTCTCTTTTTTTTTCTCTTTTTCTCTTTTTTTTTTTTTCTCTTTTTCTCTTTTTTTTCTCTCTTTTTTTTTTTTTTCTTTTTTTTTTTTTTTCTTGCTCAGTTGTAATTTTAAGCCAGTTTTATATGTTCATTGTCACTCATCCATTAGGACTTATAACCAATATTTGCAGTGCTGTTAAGCTCTGTATGCTAAACAATAACAGGAACTCAAAGCACATAAGATAACACTATTTATTTAAGGAATAAAGTAGAAATATGTTATTGACACATAATAGCCCAGTAATGTCGAGTCACTCCTCTGTAGATATGCAGTATCTCACAAAAGTTAGTACACCCCTCCCATTTTTGTAAATATTTTATTATATCTTTTAATGTGACAACACTGAAGAGATGACACTTTGCTACAATATAAAGTAGTGAGTGTACAGATTGTATAACAGTGTAAATTTGCTGTCCCCTCAAAATAACTCAACACACAGCCATTAATGTCTAAACCGCTGGCAACAAAAGTGAGTACACCCCTAAGTGAAAATGTCCAAATTGGGCCCGATTAGCCATTTTCCCTCCCCGGTGTCATGTGACTCATTAGTGTTACAAGGTCTCAGGTGTGAATGGGGAAGCGGTGTGTTAAATTTTGGTGTCATCGCTCTCACTTTTTCATACTGGTCACTTGAAGTTCAACATGACACCTCATGGCAAAGAACTTTCTGAAAAAAATGATTGTTGCTCTACATAAAAGATGGCCTAGGCTATAAGAAGATTGCCAAGACCTTGAAACTGAGCTGCAGCACAGTGGACAAGACCATACAGCGGTTTAACAGGACAGGTTCCACTCGGAACAGGCCCCCTTCCATGGTCGACCAAAGAAGTTGAGTGCACGTGCTCAGCATCATTTCCAGAGGTTGTTTTTGGGAAATAGATGTTTGAGTGCTGTCAGCATTTCTGCAGAGGTGTGTGGGGGGGGTCAGCCTGTCAGTACTCAGACCATACGCCGCACACTGCATCAAATTGGTCTGCATGGCTGTCGTCCCAGAAGGAAGACTCTTCTAAAGATGATGCACAGAAAGCTTGCAAACAGTTTGCTGAAGACAAGTATACTAAGGACATGGATTACTGTGCTTATAATAAGTGCTCTAGTCCCCTTCCTATAATATTAAGTACTTAGTGCCATTCCTTCTTACATAATTAAAATGTGACATAACCCATTTCTTTACTAATTAATAAGAAGGAGAGAATCTCCACTCTTTACCCCTGTTTTGAGTCTGTAAAAAAAAAGGGGGGGGGGGGGGGGAGAGGAATGTACCTAATGTTTAATTTTCTTAGTGACTTCCTTCTTAATACAATAAAACTGTGAATTTCCCAATCATTCTTTATTAGTTTATAATGAAGTGGAATTCTAGACTTTTTACTTCCTTTGAAAACCCCTCCAATATAGTGTACCCACTTCCTATGTACTTAAAAAAAGAAGAAAAAAAAGGGGGGGGGGGGGGACACAAAAACAACCCCTTTATAATATCCTCACCCATTGTCTATAGTGTTTGATTGTCTCAGTGCCTTCCCTCTCAAAAAAAAAGGGGGGGGGCGACATAGATGCATAGAACGGCGGATCATCTAGTTACTTCTCATACAGTTCACATAAACCTGGGTTTGGCTAAATTCCAACCAACTCCTCCAGGTACTAGCAAATTTTGCATATGTATTACCTCTTCCATTAACCTAATTTTGTCTACCTCCCTAAACCAATCCTTTATCGTTGGGACTGTGCTTGACTTCCATTGTTTCGTAATTAGTGCCTTTGCTGCATTCAGCAGAAATTGAATAGTTGTTGCTCTATATTTCTTCCTTGGAATCCCCGTTCTGTGGAACAGGCATTGCCAGGGATCAAATCCAATTTCATTCCTGCTAATCTTCTTTATCCCGTCACGTACTTCCCTCCAATAAGTTTGTATTAGAGGACACTGCCATCCTATTTTTTGCTAGAAAATTACTTGGAACCCCCAAACATTATATATATTTTTTTTATTAGAGAATAAAATGGTGATTGTTGCAATATTTTATGTCACACGGTATTTGTGAAGCAGTGTTTTAAATGCAACTTTTTGGGAAAAGGGACACTTTCATGAATTAAAAAAAAAAAGACAGTACAGTTATCCCAATTCTTTTGTATAATGTGAAAGATGATGTTACGCCGAGTAAATAGATACCAAACATGTCATGCTTTATAATTGCACGCACTCGTGGAATGGCAACAAACTTTGGTACCTTAAAATCTCCATAGGAGACGCTTTAAAATGTTTTACGGTTACCAAGTTAGAGTTACAGAGGAAGTCTAATGCTAGAATTATTGCTCTCGCTTGGACGATCGCAGCGATACCTCACATGTGTGATTTGAACACCGTTTACATATGCGGGCGTGACTTCCGTATGCGGTTTCATTGCTGCGCAAGCTTGCGGTGACGGGGGCGCTTTGGAATTTTTTTTTTTTTTTATTATTATTCATTTTATTTATTTTTTTTATTATTAAATTGTGTTTTTTTTTTTTTTTAATTTGATCACTTTTATTGCTGTCACAAGAAATGTAAACATCCTTGTGACAGTAATAGGTGGTGACAGGTACTCTTTATGGAGGGATCGGGGGTCTAAAAGACCCCAAATCCCTCCTTTGCACTTCAAAGTATTCAGATCACCGAAAACGGTGTATCTGAATACCGTATATTTTTTTAAATCCGGCGCCATTGGCAGCCGAGTAAACTGGAAGTGACGTTGTGATGCCGCTTCCATGTTTACATCCAGGAGACTGGAACCAAGCCGTTTCCGGCTTCGTTCCAGTCTGTCACTAGCCGCCGGAAGCAGCGGATGTTCGATCGGGCCTTCCGATAGAACGGGGGGCCCGGTAAGAGCGGCGGGAGGGGGGGACGTCCCCTCCCGCTCCTCCGGTATAGCAGCTGTGGGCATCATCCCGGTATAACCCCCGAAAGCCGATGTCTGCATACGCTCGGCGGTAAAAGGTTAATGATCAATAGTACGCCAGAAAGATTTTACTGATGTCCCTAGTAGAATATTTAATGTCTCCCTTTTTATCTTTCATTTTTGCAATATAATTTTAATTTCGTCTAGGTTTAATCACCCCCGCCAGTACTCTCCCAGGTCTGTTACTGAACTCGTACTGCCTTTTGGCTGTTCTAATAAAAGCTGGTTTGGACTCCTGTTCCATCAGATCTCTCAGGGCCTCCCGTTTTCCTATTAATTCCACCTTTACTTTATTGTAAACTGCTCTAGTTCCTGGATTCCTTGTAGGAGAGATTGTTTTTGTGCTGACCATATTTTTTTCCTTTTAATCCTTTAACTCTTTTAAGCAATTTTTTCTACATTATTGTCTTTAAAAAATAAGTTCATGTCTCTTTCCAAATCCTCCACTATGCCTTGATCATGCAGAAGTGATTCATCCAACCTCCAGGATCTTTGTCTATCCGGGATATTCTCTAGGTCTAAACTAACTATAACCGGGGCATGGTCCGAGAGGGTGATGGATTTCATCTCTGCATTTATTAGTCCCTCTAGAAGCTGGTGGTCCAGAAAAACAAAATCAATTCTCGAATAAGAGGAGTGTACCTGAGAGTAGTATGTAAATGGGGGGGGGGGGGTTCGTAGATAATGATTGACAGGGCAGATTAACAAAGCTTATATACGCTGTGTTAGTGTGGTACCCCACCAGCAGAATGATGCAGGGTTCTCAACCAGGCAGGTTGAGGGGCTCCAGGGGAGTTGTTTATTTGGGAGGAAACTGGCTTTTCAGTTTCCTCATTGTTTATTAAAATCCACTTTGGGACCTGGAGTCCGGGGATTTCTTAGAGATCCGGGTGGGATGAAATCCCCAATCCTGGATCCGGGTTTTTTGAGATCCACCAGCACACTGACTGGTCAGGTGTGTGCTGGGCTATTTGTAGACACCTGACCATGGTTCTGGGCTCCACCCTCCCGAGGAGTCCAGGCTTGCAAGGGAGAACCCAGAGAGTGCAGGCTGCACGGTGTAAACCAGAGACCTGAGTCTGAGGTTGCTGACAGTAGTCAGGAGCTCCATGTGGGAGCCTGAGCAGTGATGCATCTGCTGCTGAAGAGAGCCAGGTCACTTGGTATTTTTGCAATGCTGCATGTGTAAGCCAGGAGGCTGAATATCCTTTTATTTATTGCTGGCATTGAAAACCCCCTGCGAGGGAAACCACCTTTGTTTTCATTTATGGAACTTTGTTTTCTTTTTTCTTTCTTTTAATAAAAGTGGGCCAACAAGCCCTTAAATGGCATGACTGGCGTGGACTCTGCTCACTGGTGTGCTCTACACAGACGCTAAAGAACCCCCAATATTACAACGCAAAGACCTATAATGATATTTCTACTCAGTATATATCTATATAATCTTAGAGGCACATATGAAGGCAGTCACAAAGCAATATTTGCAAGCAGGGAATGAAAAATACTAAAAATAAATCAATAGCTGTAGGAATATGTTGGAACCAGTTCTTCCTCAATGATTTGCTATTTGCATCTATCTTGTTGAGTCCATTTGCATCATTTAAGCCAAATGTAGGAGAATATAAAAAAAACAGATGTAACTGTAGATAAATATACTTGCTCTTGCCAGTTAGTCAATAAATGATTACACAGGTAGTATTGACGGTAGGTTTTTGGATAAAAAATATGCAAATAAAGCGTAAATCCAGAGTAAAGGTGCAGATTAAATTGGATTTACTGTTCGAACTATTATTCCAGTTGTTGTTTAAGTTTCTGATTTCAGATTTCCTCAGTATCCCCTTTACGCATTTGCGTATCGTTGTCTTGTTGATAGATATCTGAGCAGAATAAGCAATAGCCAGCAAGATAAGCCAAGGCTGGCACAGCAAAGCAGAAGTAGACACAGAATGCAGATATATCCGCTCTGTATGTTCTATAAACTTTAGCAATCAGTTCATAGAGCAGTCCTGTCAGCAAAATGATAGCAGGATAAAGCAATAGTTGAAAAAAGTTTTTCAAGCTTGTCCAAAGACAATTCAAGACAGACAAGCTTCAGGGCAGATAAGTTCTATATTTACTTTATTTTTTTATTTTTTTAGCTAACTTTTATTGCTATCGTTCCTAACCGGTATTCAGTCCTTCGGGACCACTGGAGAGTCTCTGCTGCAGGCTTCCCTCTACTTCTTTATCTCCTCCAAGCTTCTTCAGGAGTTCTACAGTCCTCTGGAAAGATTCTGCAGGACCGACTCCCTCACCACATCTCCGGTCTCCCGGCAGGCTCCGTAGCTCTCTCAGCTGCCTCCTTAACCTCTCCCTGGCCTCCCTCACAGGAAGGAGTGAGGGGGGCTGCATACACCGGGGCCCTCTCCACAATGACTCACGGCCAGCACTGGTTCCGGTACTGGCTGACAATCAACCACCCATACACCACTGGATAGCCTGCCCCCTAACCTCTCACAGGCGGGGAGCGGACCAACATCCACAGGTGCTTCGGCGGCTCCAGCTTTCCTTCCTTCCCTCTTAGCAGCCATGGCTTGATGTATACTTCACTGCAGGGGGAGTTTGCCAGGAACAAAAAGGGGATACCAGATGCAGGTGTCTCAGCGAGCGTTTTGGTTCCTCAGCTCTGGATCAATGCGGCTTCACAACCCCTTCAGAAGGTCTGTGACGGGGCATAACTGGATCAGGTAGGGTGTTTAGGCATACTAACTACCTCTCTCATATCGTGCTCACTCGCTCAAGATGCATGGGGCTTCACAGCATGTTCCTATTTTGGTGCCATCTTGTGGCTCTGCCCCCTCCGCCTTGACCCAATTCTCAGAGAACTCGCCAGATTTTAAGACCCTGAAAATTTGCAGGTCATACTCGCTTATGAACATCCGGATCTCAGAGCCATCATTAGAGGCAGCACTAGTGTTACAGCTTAGAAGTTTGTGAAAAATGCAGCTCCAGCTGTCCTCTGCTGTGTGCGAGCAGCATTTCTCGATGCGGGATGATGTCGCATGCCTGTAGCCAAGTCCCATCGTTTTTTTCCTCAAGACGTCCTCATTTTTTAAATATATATCTAGTAAAAAGGTGAGATCATATTGGCCCCATAAAGAATAATCAGGGGAAGCTGGTTACAAGTGACAAGGAGAAGGCAACTGTACTAAATACATTCTTCTCCTCAGTTTTTAAAAAGGAGGGACAGAATTGTTAGTAGCACGACAAGAAATGTACCCTTATGGCTAACAAAAGCCACTGTTCAAAAAAAATACTTTTACAACTTAATGTGATTAAATCACCAGGACCAGATGGCTTAAACCCAAGAGTCCTCAAAGAACTTAGCCATGTTATAGCCAGACCATTATTCCTAATCTTTAAGGACAGATTACTGACTGGATTGGTAAGGCTGATCAAAAAGCTGTTGCGATACCAATATTCAAAAAGGAGGTATATACCTGAAAACTACAGACCAGTAAGCCTAACATCAATAGTATGTAAATTACTGGAGGGGATAAGGGACCATATCCAAGAATTTGCTAATGAAAATTGTATCATTTGTAACCAGCATAGATGTATGAAAGATCATTCTTGCCAGACCAGTGTATTAACTGCTTCCCGACCGCCTCACGCAGATATACTGCGGCAGAATGGCACGGGCAGGCAAAAATCACGTACCTGTACGTGGCCCTTTAAATGCCTGCCCGTGGGTCGCGCGCGTGCCGCCGGTGGCGCACTCGTGACCCGGTCAGGAGCTCCGTGACCCCGGCCGCGGGACCAGCGGACCCGATCGCCACTGGTGTCCCGCGATCGGGTCACAGAGCTGAAGAACGGGAAGAGGTTTGTGTAAACAAACCTCTCCCCGCGCTTCCTACTCTGCCTGTCATTGATCGGCTGTTCCCGGTCATCGAGAAAGCCGATCAATGACGTAAAAACACACACACGTCACAGCCCATAACCCCTCCCCTAGTGGTTAACTCTTTCACTACAACTGTCATTTATACAGGAATCAATGCATTTAAATAGCATTTATTGCTATATAATTTATAGCATTTATTGCTGTATAAATGACAATGGTCCCAAAAATGTGTCAAAAATGTCCGATGTGTCCGCCATAATGTCGCAGTCACAATAAAAATTGCTGATCGCTGCCATTACTAGTAAAAAAAAATATTAATAAAAATGCTATAAAACTATCCCCTATTTTGTAAACGCTATAACTTTTGCGCAAACCAATCAATAATCGCTAATTGCGTTTTTTTTTTTTTTTTTACCAAAAATATGTAGAAGAATACGTATCGACCTAAACTGAGGAAAAAAAATGTTTTTTTATATATTTTTTGGGGATATTTATTATAGCAAAAAGCAAAAAATATTGCATTGTTTTCAAAATTGTCGCTCTATTTTTGTTTATAGCGTAAAAAATAAAAACCGCAGGGGCGATCAAATACCACCAAAAGAAAGCTCTATTTGTGGGAAAAAAAGGACGCCAATTTTGTTTGGGAGCCACGTCGCACGACCGCGCAATTGTCAGTTAAAGCGACGCAGTGCCGAATCGCAAAAAGGGGCCTGGTCCTTTGGCTGCAAATTGGTCCGGGGCTGAAGTGGTTAACATTCTATGAGGAGATGAGCTGTAATCTGGATAGAGGAAGGCCTGTGAATGTTGTGTATCTGGATTTCGCTAAAGCATTTGACACAGTACCCTATAAGCTAAGCATTTACAAACTAAGGTCTGCTGGCATTGGCGATAGTGTATGTACCTGGATAAAAAAATCTGGTCCAGATGGTGGTGATCAATTGCATATCCCCTGAATGGCTGGAGTTGTAAGTGGGTTATCCCAAGGCTCTTTCATGGGGCCAATTCTGTTAAACCTGTTCATAAATGACATAGAGGTTGGTATAAATAGTTCAATCTCTATGTATGCTGACGATGCAAAGCAGGATAAAAACTTCATAGCAGGATGTAGCAGCTTTGGACCTTGATAAAATAAAGGGGTCGGCAATTACATGGCTAATAAGGGTTTAATATTGGGAAATGTAAATTAATGCACTTGGGGGCTAACATATGAATGAAAGTTACTCCTAAGGTGTAAACCTCTGGGGGAGTCTAGGATGGAAAAGGATATGGGGGTCCTAGTAGATCACAGGCTCAGCAGGCTATTGACATGCAATAAAAAGGGTATTTACTGAAGAG
Organism: Lithobates sylvaticus; assembly: GCA_028564925.1. Lineage (NCBI taxonomy): Eukaryota > Metazoa > Chordata > Amphibia > Anura > Ranidae > Lithobates > Lithobates sylvaticus. Next base: position 166,702,406 of record CM053037.1, on the reverse strand, counting down.
ATAAAACTAACATTTTTCCACTTTACAAAACTCTGGTTCTGCCACATCTTAAGTATGCTGTCCAGTTCTGGTCACTAATCCTTAGAAAGGATGTGCTGTTACAGGATAAAGTCCAGAGAAGGGTAAATTGGCTAATAAGGGGTCTGGAAGACCTAAGTTATGAGGAACACCATCAACCATTAAACGGGGGAAAGCTATTCAATGTTGGGTCTCTTTAAAAGACATGCGGTCACTCAATGAAGTTGGGCAAGAAACAGAACCTTAAACTGCATAAGGGGTTCTTTATTGTCAGGGCAGAAAGGATTTGGAACTTTCTTCCATAGTTTGTAGTGTCAGTGGGGAGTGTAGATAATTAAAAAAATATATAGACTTTTAGACAGGCATTTTAGGGGAAAATTGTAGTGACACACACAGTTTGAACTGGATGGATTGGTGTCTTTTCAACCTTACCAACTATGTAACACTAAAGTGTTTACACTTTCTGAAGAAGTAGTGAAATCTAAAACAAATCCTCATTTATCTATGTATCTATAAGCATTGTGAAGAAATACATTTTTTAAAGTTTACAACACAGGCATTGACATCTTGGCTCTTTGCCTGTTACTTTTTGCTGAACCAGAAACTTGGCAGCCTGCTAGCCCTCTATTATAAACAATCAGCAGGTGTTTCTAAGTTGTTAGAAACCAACTTGAAACCCAACTCTAAAGTCTTTGTTGAAAATAATAAAATCGCATTAATAGCTTATGCCCACAGGTTTATTCCTCCTTACAGCGTAAACACGCTGGTTTATTTTGGTGCCCAGGAGACCCTGGTATGCTGCCCATGAATGGGAGTAGATGGTTTGCATTCCGGGCCTTATGTCTACCACTATACCTAGGGTAGTATAAAGTCTAGAATCAACCATGACCATAAGTGATGTATTACTGGTCTCCTCTTCCCAGTTGATTATAGGACAGAAGGATATTCAAAAGCAGGAAACCAAAGATCCTTCCAGACCAGCACGTCTCCAGCTTCATCTGTGCAGGAACTGTACCGCGTGCCAACGCCTACCCAAGAGCCTCCTCAGCCAATGCCACGGAGGATGAGTCTGGTAAGAATTAAGGGGATCCTAGTTTCTATAATGACTGATGAGATATTTTAACTTATTTATATTTGGAACTGAAAAAAAAAAGTGTTGTTGCGGTTATTATGTAATTATTTGCAGAGACAATTTTGACATTGCTACATAGAGGCTGAAAAATACTACCTAACAAGTTCTAGAACCTCCAGAAATAGTTCCTTCCTTACCTTAGGTATCCTACATTTTGAGGTATCCAAGCTCTGCAATAGGGACCAAAATGCATCAAATTCTGCAACAGCAAAGAGCATCCACAGACACAACCCAATGTCTAAAAATCTGTTTCTTGCTCCTTTTTTTTTTTTTTTCTAAAGAGCAAACCAAGGCTCAGACGGGTGAAGGCTTTGTTTGACTGCACGGCCGATAGAGAAGATGAGCTCACATTTAGCACAGGAGAAATTATTGTAATCACAGAAGAGGAGGACGACAACTGGTGGGTGAGTAGCTAAGCATAACTTTCTCCGATAACTCATTGCATAAGTGCATTGAAACAGTATAGACGAATATTGCAAAACGGCTGGACAGTTGGCTCCAGCATAGTAGCGTTTGACATTAAATGGGGCTTATATGGTAAGTACGGCCTTTCAGGTTCGGTTTAGGGTTTAGAGGTTAAAGTTGATCAAAACCTTAACCTTTTAATTTGCTAAAGCACATCATAAATCATTACCATGTCTTTGTTTTTTGATTTTAAAACCTACCTTCCATCCCATTGTGGCTAATTTCCTCCAGCCCCCTTTTAGACACTTCCTGAATTCAGGCACCCTCTCCAGAGTCAGCTGCTTATCACTGCTCTGGACCAGAATCTTGATAGTGACAACAGTGGCCGGACCTGTGCAATGTGTGTTGGGGTGGCCAGTTGTAGTCTCTCTAAGAATCTCCTGTGACCGGGTGACAATGCACAGTTGGGAGACAGCTGTTGCCTCATTACAGGAAGTGCTTGAACAAGGGCCTTGTTGGTAGAATCACTAGTTACTTCATTAATGAAAGCTGCAGAGTTACAAAGATTAAAAAGAACTTTTGAAATAATTTAGTGATTGGTTTTAGAACTATTTTAAAGCGGAGTTCCAGGCTTTTTTCAGTTTATTAAAAGTCAGCAGCTACAAAAAGTATAGCTGATGACTTTTAATAAACAGACACTCACCTGTCCCACGGTCCGTGATAGCCCGGCCGTGACAGCTTGTGGCTTCACGGCTGGGCATGCACTGCTCATGCACGAGTCGTGCTGCGCTCTCTGAGTGGACAGGCAAAATATGCTGGGACCTGTGACGTGTCCCAGGAGATTGCTTAGAGGGTGGGCCATCTAGGGGGAGAGGAGGAGTCGCCTAGGCAGTCAGGAAGTCGCACTCAAAACTAGGTACCCCCCTCCCCCCCCCAAAAATATAACATGCCAGGGGGCGAGGAGTACTTAAAGCGTAAGTTCGACTTTTGTGTGGAACTCCTCTTTAAGGTTAGGATTCTAGGAGATAGTATTACCGTATTCTTTTTCTAAAACCTAACTGCCTTAGGATTAAAGTTAGGGTGAGTTTAACCACTGTGTTTTTGACTTTTTGTGGTAGAAAAAAAAAAAAGATGTTTTCTTTCTGCTATAAAATATATCCAATAAAAAAATTTAAAAATCGAATTTCTTCATGAATTTAGGCAAATATGTATTCTGCTAAATATTTTTGGTAAAAAAAATCCCAATAAGCGTATATTGATTGCTTTGTGCAAAGGTTATAGCATCTACAAACTATGGGTTATTTTTTTAATAGTAATGGCGGCGATCAGCGACTTATAGCGGGGATGCGATATTGCGGCAGACATTTTGACACTAATTGACACTTTTGGGGGACCAGTCACAAAAAATACAATGATCAGTGCTAAAAAAAAATGCACCGTCGCTGTACTAATAACACTGGCTGGGAAGGGGTTAACCTCAGGGGCAATCGAAGGGTTAACTGTGCCTAGCCTGTGTTTTACTAAACTGTGGTAGGCCCTTTTACTAGGGGAAGGCATGGATCCTAGTCCCTGCTTTGCAGAGGCAAAGGATTAATGCCTTCCCTCCTGTCAGAATGGCGATATGCCTTGTTTACATAGGCAGACCGCTGTTCTGCATCTCTGCTCTATCATTGGTGCGTGCTGGCAGACATAGAGTCTGCGGTACCCCCCGCTTTCCCGCTGTGTGTGTGATCACAGCGGGAGCGAGCCACCGCTGGCGCACATGCACCCCCCCAAAAAAAAATTGCTGTAGGGCGAACCTGAAGTAGTTAAGAATTAGGTGTTTAGGTTAGTGGAGCTTAAATTTCAGGGTTATGCTGAAGGTTAAAGCGGAACTGAAGGGTTAATACTCACCTGTCCAACCATCCTTCACCAGCGCCAGCATTTTCCTCTGAGTGCCGGTTTTCGGGCCTCTTCATTGACCGGCGCGGGATGACGTCACTCCTGCACATGCTCAGGAGGCCGTCATTTTTGCACTCAGAGACCAGTCTGACGCTGTAAGCTGAGCTGCACGTGTTTACAGAGCTGGAGAAAAGAGTGAACAGGCAGGTAGGGGCGTTTTATTCCTTTTGCGATTAAAAGCCTGTCTGCTCGCAGTTTGATACAGCAAAAATGTAGTTCTGCTTTAAATATTTTGGGGAGGTTAAGGGTTTATTTTCGGGGTTAGATTAAGGTTCCAGGCTCTCGTGAGGTGGAGGTTAAGTGGTAAGGTTAGCATAAGGGTTCATATAAGAGTCAAGGCACCTGTGGGGTTACCGGTCTTTTCAAACACTGAAACTCTTGTTACAAACAAGTTCATTGCCACTGAAAGCTAATCGCCGTTAAATGCCTTTTCAAGTTTTTTTTTTGTAAGTCTCCAATATATATACTTTTCCAACGGGTTCACAGAAGCTCTAATGGTCGCGTACACACGATCAGAAATGCCGCCAGCAAAATACCGATGTGAGCTTTTGGTCGGAAAGTGCGACCGTGTGTATGCTCCATCGGACTTTTGCTGGTGGCATTTCTGCCAGCAAAAGATTGAGCGCAGGTTCTCTATTTTTTTCGGACATTCCGATCCTCTGTAGCAATTCCGACGCGCAAAATTCCTACGCACGCTCGGATGCATTGAACTTAATTTTCTCGGCTCGTCGTAGTGTTGTACGTCACTGCGTTCTTGGCGGTCGAATGTTCAGAGAACTTTTGTGTGACCGTGTGCATGCAAGCCAAGCTTGAGTGAGATTCTGTCGGAAAAAACATCCAAGATTTTTCCAATGGAAATTCCGCTCGTGTGTACGGGGCATAACACTTTTGACTTCATCCGAGGCTTACTCAAAGGCTCTAGAAGTTATCTCTGGATGGAGTGAAATGCGTTAGCCTTTTATGGGCCAGGTGGAACAGTTTGTATATTGGAGAGTTCAGTTACAGAAACAGAAAACGGCTTCCCTTTTTTTCTCTGTATGTTTGCCAGTTGAATCAATACAGATGCCAGCGAATGCACCCCCTGCGTTGGAGGATTAGTGAAGAAGTGTGCTTGTACTGTAGTTCCTAACTCATACTTTTTTTTTTTTTTCTCTTCTCTAGAATGGCTACATCGATGGTCAGTTGAATAGAAGAGGAGTTTTCCCAGCATCCTTTGTGCCAATTTTATTAGTAGCACAACAAGAAATGTACCCTTATGGCTAACAAAAGCCACTGTTCAAAAAAAATACTTTTACAACTTAATGTGATTAAATCACCAGGACCAGATGGCTTAAACCCAAGAGTCCTCAAAGAACTTAGCCATGTTATAGCCAGACCATTATTCCTAATCTTTAAGGACAGATTACTGACTGGATTGGTAAGGCTGATCAAAAAGCTGTTGTGATACCAATATTCAAAAAGGAGGTATATACCTGAAAATTACAGACCAGTAAGCCTAACATCAATAGTATGTAAATTACTGGAGGGGATAAGGGACCATATCTAAGAATTTGCTAATGAAAATTGTATCATTTGTAACCAGCATAGATGTATGAAAGATCATTCTTGCCAGACAAGCATATTAACATTCTATGAGGAGATGAGCTGTAATCTGGATAGAGGAAGGCCTGTCAATGTTGTGTATTTGGATTTCGCTAAAGCATTTGACACAGTACCCTATAAGCTAAGCATTTACAAACTAAGGTCTGTTGGCATTGACGATAGTGTATGTACCTGGATAAAAAAAACTGGTCCAGATGGTGGTGATAAATTGCATATCCCCTGAATGGCTGGAGTTGTGAGTGGGGTACCCCAGGGCTCTTTCATGGAGCCTATTCTGTTAAACTTGTTCATAAATGACATAGAAGTTGGTATAAATAGTTCAATCTCTGTGTATGCCGACGATGCAAAGCAGGATAAAAACTTCATAACCGGATGTAGCAGCGTTGTAAGAGGACCTTGGTAAAATAAAAGGGTCGGCAATTACATGGCAAATAAGGGTTTAATATTGGAAAATGTAAAGTAATGCATTAATGGCTTATGCCCACAGGTGCATTCCTCCTTACAGCATAAACACGCTGGTTTGTTTTGGTGCCCAGGAGCCCCCCTGGTATGCTGCATACAGCTGCCCATGAATGGGAGTAGATGGTTTGCATTCCGGGCCTTATGTCTACCGCCTACCATTATACCTAGGGTAGTATAAAGTATAGAATCAACCATGACCATAAGTGATGTATTACTGGTCTCCTCTTCCCAGTTGATTATAGGACAGAAGGATATTCAAAAGCAGGAAACCAAAGATCCTTCCAGACCAGCACGTCTCCAGCTTCATCTGTGCAGGAACTGTACCGCGTGCCAACGCCTACCCAAGAGCCTCCTCAGCCAATGCCACGGAGGATGAGTCTGGTAAGAATTAAGGGGATCCTAGTTTCTATAATGACTGATAAGATATTTGAACTTATTTATATTTGGAACTGGAAAAAAAATGTGTTGTTGCTGTTGTTATGTAATTATTTGCAGAGACAATTTTGACATTGCTACATAGAGGCTGAAAAATAGTACCTAACAAGTTCTAGAACCTCCAGAACCTCTAGTTCCTTCCTTACCTTAGGTATCCTACATTTTGAGGTATCCAAGCTCTGCAATAGGGACCAAAATGCATCAAATTCTCCAACAGCAAAGCGCATCCACAGACACAACCCAATGTCTAAAAATCTTTTTTTTTTCTAAAGAGCAAACCAAGGCTCAGACGGGTGAAGGCTTTGTTTGACTGCACGGCCGATAGAGAAGATGAGCTCACATTTAGCACAGGAGAAATTATTGTAATCACAGAAGAGGAGGACGACAACTGGTGGGTGAGTAGCTAAGCATAACTTTCTCCGATAACTCATTGCATAAGTGCCTTGAAACAGTATAGACGAATATTGCAAAGCGGCTGGACAGTTGGCTCCAGCATAGTAGCGTTTGACATTAAATGGGGCTTATATGGTAAGTACGGCCTTTCAGGTTCCGTTTAGGCTTTAGATGTTAAAGTTGATCAAAACCTTAACCTTTTAATTTGCTAAAGCACATCATAAATCATTACCATGTCTTTGTTTTTTTTTGTTTTTTAAAACCTACTTTCCATCCCATTGTGGCTGTGGCTGTGACTGTGTGCATGCAAGCCAAGCTTGAGTGAGATTCTGTTGGAAAAAACATCCAAGATTTTTCCAATGGAAATTCCGCTCGCCTGTACGGGGCATAACACTTTTGACTTCATCCGAGGCTTACTCAAAGGCTCTAGAAGTTATCTCTGGATGGAGTGAAATGGGTTAGCCTTTTATGGGCCAGGTGGAACAGTTTGTATATTGGAGAGTTCAGTTAACTGGAACACGGCTTTTAACAGAAAACGGCTTCCCTTTTTTTCTCTGTATGTTTGCCAGTTGAATCAATACAGATGCCAGCGAATGCACCCCCTGCGTTGGAGGATTAGTGAAGAAGTGTGCTTGTACTGTAGTTCCTAACTCATACTTTTTTTTTTTTTTCTCTTCTCTAGAATGGCTACATCGATGGTCAGTTGAATAGAAGAGGAGTTTTCCCAGCATCCTTTGTGCACATTTTAACTGATTAGTAAGCACAATCTCAAGGACGATGAGCCAAAATAAGACAAAACCAGAGGTTGGGGTCGTCAGATAAAAAGTTCTGATTTGGTTGTATATAATGTTGGCCTTTTGTATGGACCACGCCTTGGCCTGGTAAATGCAAGAGCAGATGGCAGAAATATGGCAAAAGGACCAATTCCAACTGCTTAGACTGTGCTGGTCAATGGCCTTCTTAATAAACAAGGGACCACACCATCATCACCAAATCCGTGACTCTCCAAACCATGTAATGTGAGAGATAAAAGGGGTTAATAGACATGCATTTTATGCTTGTGCTGTGCCTTGTAATGCATATAGCTTTGTGTCATTTTTACAGATATAATCCTAATAATGTGTCAGCTTAGCTGCAAAAGTACAATCTATACAGCACACAACTTGGGGCAGTTGTGTCCACAATAACAGCAGGAATAAACAAAAGGCACTGCTTGGGTAAAAAGTTATTTGTTTTATGGACAATGGCACGTCCATATTTCTGAAATTGTGTTCAAACTAACTTTAGTGCTGCATTAAAGTAGAAGTCCACCCTAAAACTGAAATCCCTGCATCTATAGACATCCACGATCTAACAATAACCCATCTAGCCCTGTAAAGAAGAAATCCGTATACATACCTTTTTTTTGAAGCTCTCTGACCCGATCTCCAGCGGCGGAAGCTCTGCAGAGGGCACGGCCAACAACAGCTGTGAAATGAATGGGAAGTGCTATAAGGCAGTGATGGCGAACCTTGACACCCCAGATGTTTTGGAACTACATTTCCCATGATGCTCATGCACTCTGCAGTGTAGTTGAGTATCATGGGAAAAGTAGTTCCAAAACATCTGGGGTGCCAAGGTTCTCCATCACCGCTATAGGGCTTCCGTTGTCGGCTGTGTCCTCTGCACCCGCCTACTCAGCGAAGCTGCGGCTGACAGCTCAGCGTGGGATCGGGTCGGAGCGGCTTATAAAAAAAGCGATGTATACTGATTTTTTTCTTTACAGGGTTAGATAGGTTAGTGTTAGATCGTGGATGGCTATAGATGCAGGGATTTTAGTTTTAGGGTGGACTTCTACTTTAAGTGAGATTCCCTTGAAGGAATCCTTCTATGGAGAACTAAAACTTCACAGATATTGGAAACTGTGCCATAAAGTAAATGGCTGTTACAGTTGGAAGATCATGACAGGGGTGCTTACAACAGTCAGGGTGACAACGCTGCTATTCAGTTTCATTGGCAATAGTCCAAACTGCCCCCACTTCTCCTGTGCTGTCACCCTGTTACAGGAAGTGTAAAAGATCAGATCTACTGGCAGGATTGACAGGTAATAAAATTAGGTTACTAAAATAACTATAAAAAAAAAAAACATATTGTACTAACACTAGTGACAGACTGCCCTATACACAGTATTATCATTTTTGATTTTGACAATAATTCCACTGCAAAAGAATCTTGTACCAAGAGGAATATGGAGCGTGTCATTCTTCACCTCTTCCCTAAATTGAAGTTTGTATGGCTGTTTTTGCTTTCAATATTTTTAAAACTTACCTACGACAAGCTTGCAGCAAGTAAAGTTGCAATTAAGTCCGAACTCCCAGTCTGTCTAATTTAGATGGGTAAGAATATTAAAGTTAGCTTGGCACAACAGCCAGAGAACTAAATTTTTTTTTAAAAGGAGAGGTCAGCATTGGCAGCACACATATCCCCACTTTTGTTAGGGTTAAAGGATAAGTTCACCTTTTGGAACATAATCCATCTGTATTTAGGGTGGAACGTGCAACATGTTCCAGCAGCTGCAGCTTCTCCCCTCTCCCTCCCCAGTGACTGCGGGTGGGTGGGCATCTTTTCCGGGTGCCTACTGTCACTGTTTGGAAATATTGTGGCTGTGTGGGGCTCCGCCCGTCCAAGTGATTTATTTACAGCCCTCTGTGAATGAGAAACTACAAGTCCCAAAGCCTTTGTGGCTGTCAGCTTGTAGTTTCAATTAACTACCCTAGCGCTCTCGTAGTTCATTCATTCTTCCTGTCAATGTGTATCTGTCTGCTGGTATGAGGTACAAGCAGACAGATACACTAAGAAGTGTGCAGGAGCACTGCATGGCACCCGCAATCTGCTGATCGCAGGTGCAATGCTTTACAGGCTCCATGTAAAAAAAATAAAACATGCAAAAAGATGTGCATTTATTTAAAAAAGAAATTTAAAAGGTGAACTTATCCTTAAAGCATGGGTCTCCAAACTTTCTAAACAAAGGGCCAGTTTACTGTCCTTCTAACTTTAGGGGGGCCGGAACTGTGGCCAGTGGGAGTAGAAAATTCCCCAGCATCAGCAGGAGTAAACAATGCCCCATCATTGGTTTTAGTAGGACGAATAGTGCCCCATTGTTGATATCAGTGGGAGGAATAGCACCCCAACATTGGTGTCAATGGGGCGTAATTGTGCCCCATCATTAGTGTCAGTTGTGGATGGAATAAGATCCCAAGGGCCAGATGGAGGCAAGCAAAGGGCCACATCTGGCCCCAGGGCCGCTGTTTGGAGACCACTGCTTTAAAGGAACACATCAGGAAATTATCATTTAACTGGCATCTACTCATGGGACTTTTCTTTCAAGCAATATACTTGTATGATGTAACTTCTTGTCTTTGTTATCAGTTGTACACATGAACAGCAAATTGTTAAAGAACAACACTTGCCCTCCGTCTTGATGAATGATAAGACTTTACTGGTAGACGTTCCCATATGTTTGAGGCTGAAAACAATAAATTCGAACAAGTCTACCCAACTGTTCATGCGATAATGGTGCTCTGTCTGATCTTTGCATGCATATTCACAAATCAGTCATCGGAAAAGGTTAGAATTGTAAATATATGATCCATCCCCTGGCATCTCTTATAACTTAACCTGTTCTGTAGGAGGTGAACCAACATAGCTGATTTCGGTGTATTCTTTCCATAATCTGTTGTAAACATGGTGTTACCACCTCCTCCTGCCTGCCCTTTGATACCCCAACTGACTTCAAAGCACAATGGGGCACTGTTAGAACCTGCTCCCATCATTCCACACTGCCCCCCCCCCCCCCAAAAAAATAAAATAAAATGGAGTAGGGAAGGGTTAGAACCCCTGTCAGTTTTTTTACTGCTATCTGGAGCACATTTAGAAAGATTTATCCTCACTTCCTCTCCTGCTGAAAACATTTTTTTTTTTTTTTTTTTTTTTTTATGGCTCTGCATTTTACAAACATTATGCCAAACTCAAGGCCTATTGTGCCTTGAGTTTGGCATAATGTTTGTAAAATGCAGAGCCATAAAAAAAAAAAAGTTGCGACCAGCCAAAACAACATTTTTAGAGATTTTATAAAAAAAAAAAAAAAACGCAAAGAACAAAGCTGAGCAAAACAAGTAAAAATGAAAGATAAAATCATACCATTCAACTTGAGTCACATATTGAAAACATTAACCCAGACAGGAAGCTAAGGTAACTCTCCAACAGCCACAGACACAAATAAAAATGCTTTTTTTTTCTCGTCCATAGGAAACACAGAAATTCTTTTACCTTTGCATTATGCTGCTGCCTCAACCTGGCGATCTGGCTGGACTGACTGTGCCAGGATAGCCTGGAAGTGACTTTCAGGCACTGGGCTCCATGTAGGGCACTTTCTAGACTCCATTGTGTTGAAAGTAAGCCGTGGATTGTTTTCCAGGTCCGGAGTTGCTGGCCTTGCCTTAGCACTTGTCCTGTCTCTGAAAACTTGCTTAAAGGATAAGTTCACCTTTCAAAAAATAAATAAATGCACATATATTTGCAGGAAAAAAAAATGTCCCTTTATTATTTTTTTACTACTGGAAAGCATTGCACCTTTGATCAGTGGTTTAGGGGTGCAATAGTCAGCCATCTACACACAAGCCCTGCAGCTTTCTGTCCATACCTTCATATGGCCTGCCTGTCTGCAGGGCTTGTAAATGAACTACGAGAGTGCTCATCAGCTCCCTCGCAGTTCATTCAGCACTACAAGCCGTCAGCTGTGGTGGCTGACGGTAGTTATAGTTCATTCATTCACAGGAAACTAAATGAATGATGTTACCCTGTGGGCGGAGCCCAACATGGCCATGCTGTTTTAAAATTGTGACAGCGGGTGTCGGAAGAAGATCCCCCACCCGCTGTCACACTGATGGGGGGGTGAGGGGGGAACTGGGGGCAGGAGCTCGAATATGTTACATCTTCCACCCTAAATATGGGTGTAACATGTTCCAAAAGGTGAACTTCTCCTTTAATGGGCCAGGCACCTAAAAGGTACCTCAACTATTCCCCATTCCCGCTGGCTTGGAAGTGGAAGGGGTTTAATTCTGTGTGACTGAGCACAGATGTCATTCAATGTCTGGCGTGTCGTGTGCACGATCTGCATTCTCCTTCCCACTATAGAGCACCATGGAAGCATCATTTCTATATAGAAACTGCTGTTCCTGCTTGAAAAGAGTCATGTGTAACCTCAGTCCGTTCCTGCTGCCCACCTACAATGACTTTGGTCACCTCCCGCACCCTCTTCTGCACATGCTGTATCTTATTTGCTTGCGGCCATATCGGTCTCCAAGCCATCGGCCACAGAGACTTCGATTCTTAGTCGCTCTAGTCCTTGACACATGAGCTTAAACCTGAGGAGTTGCAGTATACTGCTATTGCTCCCAAACGAAAGAAGACCTTTTTAGCTCTTATTGATGCACGAAACACCACTCTGAAACTAGAGGGTGGGCCTGTAGCTTCTACCTATGACGTTTCCAGGCTTGGGTCGTTTTAAACTCTTAAGACCCAAAGACTTTTCTTCTGCACCCGCTTTTTCAAGTATTGAAACATCCTGACAGTTTTCTTGTTTGCCAGTGTCTAATCCTCCTCTGGGTGGCAGTATAATCCTGAAGGTTAAATACTTCCTGTGTCCCTCAATAGACTCCAAAAAAAGGTTTTACAGTGAGTACAAAAATCCTGTTTTTTTTTTTTTTTTTCATCAGTCCCTGTTAGCTGCATCTTAAAGGGAGATCTGCTGCTTAAAGGACTAGTTCATCCAAAAGCTATATTTTAGTTATAGGCACAGCCTGGTAGACTAGGTCAGCTCTTAGCTTTGTATAAGTAATGGAAACTCAGAGAGCTATCTCCCTGTCGTACGTTTTCTTTCTGTTCCTGTCCATCTGAGAGTCTGGAAAAACATTGTTCACCCAATAACTAAAATACCAAACGCAACCCATTCTTTTAAAATCCATCCAACTTAATCCCTCCTCTAATTCATCCACCATGGATCGTTTTTCACAGGGGCAGCAATAATAGCCACACATGTGAACAAGCCCTTCAACATAAGGACTTTGATGCAATATTTTTTAAAAGGTAACCAACAGTACAGAACTTAGTTGTATTTTGTTAGTATGTTTTTAAACAAATTATTACAATGAAGTATATCATTTTATATGACAGGAAACTTAATTTTAAGTGTCTAGTTATATTTTTTCTAGTGTCAAATAATTGAATGGTGAATTTGCAAAAACCCAGATAATAAGTTTTGGGTGAATTTGGGCAAGTTGCATCACAAACGAACTGCTTAAATCTGACGAGTTTTCTTCATCTGGGTTTCCAGCCCCGCCCACTTAAAGTAAAACTTCAAAAGTGAAGATTTGCTCTTATGAGCGTCTAGAAATGTGTTCTGTGCCTAAGCAATACAGCTTGCAGAGTACAGGTCCTTGTATAATGCACCTATTTCAAGCAAGGTGTTCCCTGTTACATTTTCCATACTTTAAAATATCTATAAAATATATCAGGAAAAGTCAGACTCCATATAGTAGGGAGAAAGTTGTGAAACCTGATACCAATGGAGTCCTCAAGAAGAAAAAAAATAAGAGATTGCAACGGAATCAGGAGATTTGGTTTTATATATATATATATATATATATATATATATATATATATATATATATAACCAAATATCCTGATTCCGTTCCGCACACTTGCCAGTATTCCCAGTGCTCACCCATGAACAGACTAAATGACACTCCAGACCATTCAGTTTCAACATAGGTGCTAATATTACTGATAAATTACCAAATTCTGCTTAGTTTAACTAAAGGAGTCCAACTCCAGCCATAACATTTTTTTTTAATTTTGGATGGGGCATAGGCTTAGAACTTTGACTGTTTTTTGCTACGGTCCATATCCTGATTGCCAAGCTTGCCTTCCATTTCCTGTCCTGGTTGAATGGTTGCATCCCCATTTGCAAGATTGAGATCCACTTTCTGTCCTGATTGCATCCCCATTAGCTAAACTGCCATCCACTTCCTGTACTGGTTGTGTCCCCATTGGCAAGATTGCTGGCCATTCCTGTCTTGGTTGCATCCCCATTAGCACGATTGCTGTCCACTTCCTGTAGTGTTTGCAGCCCCATTGACAATTATTGCTGTCCACTTCCTGTCCTGGTTGCATCCTCATTGGCAAGATTGCCATCATTTTCCTGTCCTGGTTGCTTCCTCATTGGCAAGATTGACATCCTTTTCCTGTCCTGGTTGCTTCCTCATTGGCAAGATTGACATCCACTTCCTGTCCTGCTTGCATCCCCATTGGTAAGATTGCCATCCACTTCCAGTACTGGTTGCGTCCCCATTGGCAAGATTGCCATCCATTCCTGTCTTGGTTGCATCCCCATTGGCAAGATTGCCATCCTTCCCCCTGTCCTGGTTGCATCCTCATTGGCAAGATTGTCATCCTTCCCCCTGTCCTGGTTGCATCCCCATTGGTAAAATTGCCACCCACTTCCTGTCCTGGTTACATCCCCATTGGCGATATTGCCGTCTACTTCCTGTCCTGGTTGTATCCCCATTGGCGATATTGCCGTCTACTTCCTGTCCTGGTTGTATCCCCATTGGCAAAATTGCCGTCTACTGTCTCATGGGGTGTCAACAGGAAAACTCCACAGGGAGAACATAGACCAATATTAAAACATGATGAAGGCTCTTACCCTTTACCTTCGGCTGGAGGTGGGCTTTAATCTTCCTTGACCCAAACATTTTTCTTAATTTGTGGAACAGAATACCATATGAAACATTTTAGTTCTGTGTTCTAAGATGATGAAAGTTCAACAAAACTGTGATGCCCCTTTTTCTGCTGTGCCCTGTACTTGCTGTACATAGAATCGTATAAATAATAATAGTTCAGGTAATATATATATATCTCTATTTATGCAAAAATGTTTAACTTGCCAAGAAAAATAATAATAAAAATATACTAATGATTGTATCAAAAAATGTGTTTTTTTTTCCTAAGGAAAGTCTTATTGCAACTAGATTACCTTGTGTCTTGGAGAGAATTGATTCTATATTTGCAATGTGTTGCTGTAAAGTTTATTTTTAATAAATATAATAATAGTTTGCTGAACAACTACAGATAACAGGAATAAACACCCAGGGAGTACATTGGTCTCAATACAAGTATATTACAGAGCTCTGGGCAAAACTTGCCTTAAAATGAGTTTCACCACATGCTTAGCTACTTAGCAGGAAACTCGGCATGTGTGCGTAGCCCTCTTTTGGGGTCAGGTAACGAAGAGGGGTAATAAGAGAAATGGCCCTCTCTAAACAGAATATTGTGCTAAACCTGTATGTAAATCGGAGAACCAGAACCTTTGCTAAATGGAAAAGTGGAATTAATAATAAAGTTGGCAGCGCCTCCACCCAGGACAGGCCTCTGTGAACGGAGAGGATTCCCTTCATGGGAAATTAGGCAGTAATCTAATCAAAGTAATTGGGAGCAGGGCCGTTTTTTCCACTGGGCATGCTGGGCATTTCCCCGGGCCCCCACTTGTCTGGAGGGACCCATCCAGGGCTGATCCTCAGCACTGCTGCTTAAATTGACTGACTGCACTGGTTGCTCACTTCGCCGGCCGGAATCTAGCTAGCAACCAGTGACGTCAATCAGAGGCCACGGCCCCCCCTGCATTCATAGCGCACCGCGGCTGCCCCAGTGGCCAGTGAACAGGCTACGCCCACCTCTGCCATGTTCTTCAGACAGCATGGAGAGGGAGCGGAGCGGAAAGACGGCCCTTGATAGCTGGTGCTGCCTTGCTGCTGTGAGAGACGCACTGTACTGCACCAGGCCAGGGGCCTCAAGTAAGTCTAACAATGTCTACTTAAGTAAGTTCAAGTTGTGCATCACACACAGCCACTGTCTGTGCCCCTCAAAAGCTGCCACTGTGCCCCTCAAAAGCTGCCACTGTCTGTGCCCCTCAAAAGCTGCCACTGTGCCCCTCAAAAGCTACCACTGTGCCCATCAAAAGCTGCCACTGTGCCCATCAAAAGCTGCCACTGTGCCCATCAAAAGCTGCCACTGTGCCCATCAAAAGCTGCCACTGTGCCCATCAAAAGCTGCCACTGTGCCCATCAAAAGCTGCCACTGTGCCCATCAAAAGCTGCCACTGTGCCCATCAAAAGCTGCCACTGTGCCCATCAAAAGCTGCCACTGTGCCCATCAAAAGCTGCCACTGTGCCCATCAAAAGCTGCCACTGTGCCCATCAAAAGCTGCCACTGTGCCCATCAAACGCAGCCACTATGCCCATCAAACTCGTGTTATATTGTCCAAACGTTGTGTTAATGTTTAAACACTGATTTTGTTGGAAGTACCAATAAATATAGCCTTATTGTTAATTTGCATTTTTATTCTTGTGCGTGATCCTGTAGACAGGGCCCCAGAGCACTGTATTGCCCGGGGGCCTATAATGCTCTTAAGATGGCCCTGATTGGGAGTAGAGGAACTACTGCAACCAGCACATAACATTAAGCATACAGCATCTCACAAAAGTGAGTACACCCCTCACATTTTTGTAAAAATTTTATTATATCTTTTTATGTGACAACACTGAAGAAATGGCACTTTGCTACAATGTAAAGTAGTGAGTGTACAGCTTGTATAAAAGTGTAGATGTGCTTTTCCCTCAAAATAATTCAACACACCATTAATGTCTAAACCGTGGGCAAAACAAAAGTGAGTACACCCTCAAGTGAAAATGTCCAAATTGGGGCCAATTAGCCATTTTCCCTACCCGGTGTCATGTGACTCGTTAGTGTTACAAGGTCTCAGGTGTGAATGGGGAGCAGGTGTGTTAAATTTGGTGTCATCGCTCTCACTCTCTCACACTGGTCACTGGAAGTTCAACATGAGACCTCATGGCAAAGAACTCTCTGAGAATCTGAAAAAAATAATTGTTGCTCTACATAAAGATGGCCTAGGCCAGTGATGGCAAACCTTGGCACCCCAGATGTTTTGGAACTACATTTCCCATGATGCTCAACTACACTGCAGAGTGCATGAGCATCATGGGAAATGTAGTTCCAAAACATCTGGTGTGCCAAGGTTTGCCATCACTGGCCTAGGCTATAAGAAGATTGCCAAGACCCTGAAACTGAGCTGCAGCACGGTGGCCAAGACCATACAGCGGTTTAACAGGACAGGTTCCACTCAGAACAGGCCTCGCCAAGATGAGTGCACGTGCTCAGCTTGTCTTTAGGAAATAGATGTATGAGTGCTGCCAGCATTGCTGCAGAGGTTGAAGGGGTGGGGGGGTCAGCCTGTCAGTGCTCAGACCATACGCCGCATGCTGCATCAAATTGTTCTGCATGGCTGTCGTCCCAGAAGGAAGCCTCTTTTAAAGATGATTCACAGAAAGCCCACAAACAGTTTGCTGATGACAAGCAGACTAAGGATATGGATTACTGGAACCATGTCCTGTGGTCTGATGAGACCAAGATAAACTTATTTGGTTCAGATGGTGTCAAGCGTGTGTGTGGCAGCAACCAGGTGAGGAGTACAAAGACAAGTGTGTCTTGTCTACAGTCAAGCATGGTGGTGGAAGTGTCATGATCTGGGGCTGCATGAGTGCTGCCAGCACTGGGGAGCTACAGTTCATTGAGGGAACCATGAATGCCAACATGTACTGTGACATACTGAAGCAGAGCATGATCCCCTCCCTTCAGAGACTGGGCCGCAGGGCAGTATTCCAACATAACGACCCCAAACACCCCTCCAAGACGACCACTGCCTTGCTAAAGAAGCTGAGGGTAAAGGTGATGTACTGGCCAAGCATGTCTCCAGACCTAAACCCTATTGAGCATCTGTGGGGCATCCTCAAATGAAAGGTGGAGGAGCGCAAGGTCTCTAACATCGACCAGCTCTGTGATGTTGTCATGGAGGAGTGGAAGAGGACTCTAGTGGCAACCTGTGAAGCTCCGGTGAACTCCATACCCAAGAGGGTTAAGGCAGTGCTGGAAAATAATGGTGACCACACAAAATATTGCCACTTTGGACCCTAATTTGGACATTTTCACTAAGGGGTGTACTCATTTTTCTGTTAGCAGTTTAAACATTAATGGCTGTGTTGAGTTGTTTTAAGGGGACAGCAAATGTACACTGTTATACAAGCTGTACACTCACTACTTTACATTGTAGCAAAGTGTAATTTCTTCAGTGTTGTCACATGAAAAGATATAATAAAATATTTACAAAAATGTTAGGGGTGTACTCACTTTTGTGAGATACTGTAGGTATATACCCTGTTTCCCCAAAAATAAGACCTAGCGTGATTGTCAGTGATGGCTGCAATATAAGCCCTACCCCCCAAATAAGCCCTAGTTAAAGCCCTAGTTAAAGTCCTTGTAGGTCTTATGTTCAGGGTAGGGCTTATTTTCAGGGAAACAAGGTAGGGCTTATTTGGGGGGTATATTGCAGCCATCACCAACAATCACACTAGGTCTTATTTTCGGGGAAACAGGGTAGGTGCACACCAGTACAGAAATAATACAAGCTTTATATAACAAGATTAATACAGTACATACAATGTACAAACCGGTATTATCGGCAAAGGGCCTGATAGGAGTCTTGGTGGAATAGTACACATACACTCACCGGGCACTTTATTAGGTACACCTGTTCAATTGCTTGGTAACACAAATTGGTAATCAAGCAATCACATGCCAGCAACTCCATGCATTTAGGCATCTAGACGTGGTAAAGTCGACTTGCTGAATTTCAAAACGAGCATCAGGATGGGGAAGAAAGGGGATTTAAGTGACTTTGAACGTGGCATGGTTGTTGATGCCAGGTGGGCTGGTCTAAGTATTTTAAAAAATGCTGATCTACTGGGATTTTTGCGCACAACCTTCTCTCGGGTTTACAGAGAATGGTCCAAAAAAGAGAAAATATCCAATGAGCTGCAGTTGTGTGGACGAAAATACCTTGTTGATGTCAGAGGAGAATGGGCTGACTGGTTTGAGATGATGGGCAACAGTAATTTTTAAATAACCACTCGTCGCAACCAAGGTATGCAGAATACCATCTCTGAATGCACAACACATTGAACCTTGAAGCAGGTGGGCTTCAGCAGCAGAAGACCACATCCATGGAATACCATGTGTACTTGGTCAGCAATAATGTTCAGGTAGGTGGTACGTGTCAAACTAACACACACATGAATGGCAGTACTCAAGGGTTCTCAGCAGAACATTGCCCAAACCATCACACTGCCTCTGCCGGCTTGCTTTCTTCCTATACTGCATCCTGGTGCCATCTCTTTCCCAGATAAGCCACACTCGCACAGCAGGCCATCCACCTGATGTAAAAGAAAATGTGATTCATCAGACCAGGCCACCTTCCATTGCTCCGTGGTCCAGTTCTGATGCTCACATGCCCATTGTAGGTGCTTTTGGCTGTGGACACGGGTCAGTATGGGCACCCTGACCCGTCTGCGGCTACACAGCCCCATACACAACAAACTTATTTTAACTTTTTTTCTGCTTTCAACACATCAACTTCATGAACAACATGTTCACATGCTGCCATGGGGAAAACCTTTTTATAGAAAAGTTTGTACTGGAGCTGATACTTTAGAGAGATATGAAAACTTGTCTTTCTTGTATTGAGATATCATTTTGCCCCTGTACAAATCATTAGTTAGACCTCATCTGAAATATGCAGTTCAGTTTTTGGCACCAGTTCATAAAAAGGATAAAAAAAAAAAAAAAAACTGGAGAAAGTGCAGAGAACTGCAACCGAACTGATAAGAGGCATGGAGGAGCTCAGCTATGAGGAAAGATTAGATAAACTGAATTCTCTCTTGAGAAGAGATTAATGGTGATATGATAAACATGTATAAATATATAAAGGGGTCCATATAGTGAACTTGGTGTTGCGTTATTCACTTTAAGGTCATCACAGAGGACAAGGGGGCACTCTTTACATCTAGAGGAAAAGAGATTTCATCTCCAAATACGGAAAGGTTTTTTTCACAGTAACAACTGTGAAAATGTGGAATAGACTCCCTCCAGAGGTGGTTCTGTCCAGCTCAGTCCAATGTTTTAAGAAAGGCCTGGATTCTTTCTTTAAGGTACATAATATAACTGGATACTAACATTTATAGGTAAAGTTGATTCAGGGAAAATCTGATTGCCTCTCGGGGGATCAGGACGGGTTTTCTTTCCACCTGGTGGAGCAAATTGGATCACGCTTTATTGGGTGTTTTTGCCTACCTTTGGGTCAACTGTGGGGGTATAGGATTGTGTAAAAACATTATTTTTTTTCCTTCTTTTGGTTGAACTGGGTGTACTATAGCACACCATGATGCATATATGTGAATGCTCCGTGTGCTGCCAAAAGTAGTTCAGGTAAGATTTCTTGTGCATTGAGGCTCGTTAATTCATTTCAAATCTAGGGCAAGGGTTTTCAACCCTAGTGAGATGAGGACTCGGTACATTCTTCCAAAACCTTCTGTGTGGGGAACAGTGGAAGAAAAAAACTAGTATACTCACAATAAAATGATGGGAATACAAAGTTTGATATTCTGGAAGGATGTGGATAGGGCTGAGTGTCATTGTGGAAAGATGAAGGTTCTGGGGAGAGGGGCTTAGGGGACTCTGCAACAGACCTGGCCCTGTAGGGGATGAGATTTCCGCAGAAAG
>CM053037.1:166660015-166681852 GCA_028564925.1 Lithobates sylvaticus | reverse complement strand
AAATTAAAAACCCAGTGGTGATTAAATACCACCAAAAGAAAAGCTCTATTTGTGTGACCTAAAAATGCAAAAAAATGTCATATGTACATGACCGTGCAATTGTCAGCGACTGCGACAGGGCTGAAAGCTGAAAATTTACCTAGGCAGGAAGGGGGTCAAAGTTCCCTGTAGGCACGTGGTTAAAACAGCCAAAGACCAGCAACCTGGAAGAACCCAGGAACCTCGCAGGTGTCAAACCACTGGAACCAAGTTAAGTATGTGCTCCTTTAGTTCTGCTTTATTAGGACAGGCAGCCTTGAGCTACTGCTATAGCATGAGGGATTTTGCTGACCTGTGTTTGCTGTGCATTGCAAACACATGTCAAACGCAAAAATCAGTCCCCATTCACACGAGCCATAACTGTTTCATTTGTTTTGTAAGACGAGACTAAAATTAGCTAAAATGTCTCCATACATTTCTCCACCACTCTGTTTTAGGAGCTAAAATCAATGTGAAAAAATAATTAACCTACGTATGAGCACCTCATGAGGACCATGACCAATCACAGCCACGTCATGCCATATTTACTAAATGGATTCATATTATTTTCCCATAGCAGACTCATTTCTTTTTAAAAAAGGTCAATATGAGTTGATGTATGGAAAATACCTGTAGTGCCTAAACAGAATCCTTATTTCATGTTTTAGTTTTGACAGTTGGAAGATGGTGGGTTACGGTGGTCAACAAAAAAATTTTGTAGCACATTTTTCATGCATCAGCCACATAGATAGAAAAACATGTATGAAGCATTTTGAAAAACGGCGAACACGTCTAAAATATCACGAGAAGCAGTAATTCCTTGAAGTTTAATATCTGGAATATTTCCAGGACAGGCTTTCAAAGCTTGGGACTGTCCCTGGAAATGGGTAACAGTCGGGCATTATGCAGAATTTGATTTTAGGGGGTTGCGGGTTTCTGATGTCTAGGTAGTTCTAAAATGAGTAACGTCTACACCGTGAAGTTTCATGGTAGCTGGGGAAATTTTGTAATCCTAATTCGGTTATTTTTCTTGGCTGGGGGACAGCAAGATTGAGGATAGTAAATGTTCATGTGTAGGAGCTTTTCCAGAACCAATTTGCTTTTAGTCGAAGGGCAGCCATCTGTACTGTTTATCTTTAATGCAGCCGGTCCCACGCCTCTCTGGAAACTCCCATTAGAAAATGCTCTTGTTGCAGTCCTCTGTACAAAGGATGATTATTCCCCACATAGTCATTCAGTGTAATGATTCATAGCTTCCAACTGTCCCTGATTTGGAGGGACTGTCCCTGATTTGGAGCAATGTCCCTCTGTCCCTCATTCCTCCTCATTTGTCTCTCATTTTGGTCTGATCTATATAGATGTATATAAAATGCACTTTTTATCTATCAAAAAGTGTTTTCCAGCGCTAAACCTTTCATCTGATTTCTAAATTGCTGCATTTGTAAATTCCAAAAGCCAATATAAAAGAATAGAAGTGGTAAAACATACACTTGTGGGTTTAACCAATCTTGTTTTTTGTACAATTCTCCTTTAAGGGGGCGTGACAAGGGGGGTGTGTCCAATGCCTGCATAATTTTGCTGCTAGGTGTCCCTCATTCCCATCTCAAAAAAGTTGGAAGGTATGATGATTCTTCCATTGAAGTGTCGTATCTTTTAAATAATCATTTGTGCTAAAATTGTTTATGATCAGATTGTTGTGGTGCGTTACCCCACACATTTCCCCACTCCGGTTTCCTCCCACAATCCAAAGACATGCAGGTAGGTTAATTGGCTTCTGTCCAAAAATAAAAAAAAATTGTCCCTAGTATATGAATGGGGACCTTGGATTGTGGGCTCCTTGAGGGTAGGGACCAATGTGAGTGTGCAATGTACAGGGATAGGGGCAATTGTAGACACTCACTCAGGTTGAACTGGATGGACTGATGTCTTTATTCAACCTTACTAACTATGAAAACTATGAAACTATGAAACATTTGGGTTTATTGCATTACTCCAGTCAAAAAAATTAAAATCTCCATTAAAAAATAAAATAACCTGTTTTTGGTGAAATATTCAGCTTCAGTCCAGAGATTTTCTTATTACAAATTTTCTGCCACTAGATGTCTTCAATTTAGTCACCAGCATATTTTAACCCGATGCATCTGAGCCCGGGTTGTCCTGGACAAACACCACCTTGTTACTGGACAGTGAAAGGAGAAGCAGCACAATAATGACCCCATCTATTTGTCACTCGGCTCTCCCCTACAAACAACAGGGTGCACCATACCTCCCAACATTTTGAGATGGGAATGAGGGACACCTATTAGGAAATGTATGTAGGCATGGGACACGCCCCCTGCCACACCCCCTTAAAGGAGAATTAACCAAAAAAAAAAAGGTTAATTAAATCCACAAGGGCTTTTTTTTTACCACTACTATTCCTTTATATTGGCTTTAAATTTTACAAATGCAGCAATTTAGAATTTGGATGAAAGGTTTAGCACTGGGAAACACTTTTTGAAAGATAAAAAGTGCATTTTATATACAACTATATAGATCAGACCAAAATGAGGGACAAATGAGGAGGAATGAGGGACAGAGGGACATTGCTTCAAATCAGGGACAGTCCCTCGAAATCAGGGACAGTTGGGAGCTATGGGTGCACTCTGAATATGGCTATATATTACTAGCAAAAAGGTATGGGGTGAAGAAATGAACTTGCCAATAAAACAGGGTAATAAAACAAGTCCACATAAATCAATATGTCCGTGTGAGGAGAACAGTATGCTGTCCTTGGAAGGCTACCAGTTCAAAAGTTAGAAGAGACTCTGGAACATAAGAAAGACAAAGAACAGTGCCCTCTAAGTGCAGCAAGTAAATAATTTAATAGTTAAAAGTAAGCATAGAGACACTCACAAACGAGCAACATTTTCCAGCATGGGTATATAGTATCCGTGTTCATCCGCGCTGTCCCAGGGTAATGCCTGGTATCACTGGCTGATGATGGTGATCAGTTGTCTGGCCACAATCCGGCTGCACTGTTGGCACACAGCGCTTCCAGGTAGCTGGAGCAAGGATCGGCGGGGCTCGGTGACGACGTCACTTCCGGGTACAGAGTCAGCGGGCGGTGCTTCACATTCAGAGCATGCATGCTCCTTCCTCAGGCACCATCATCAGCCAGTGATGCCAGGCATCACCCCGGGACAGCGCGGATGAACACCGGTACTATATACCCATGCTGGAAAATGTTGCTCATTTGTAAGTGTCTCTTTGCTTACTTTTAAGGCTGCTTTCACGCTGAGGCGCTTTACAGGCGCTATAGCGCTAAAAAAAGCGCCTGCAAAGTGCCTGTAAACATGGGCGTCCGCACCATAGGGCAAGGGGGGTCAATTGCCCCCCCTGGAATCGTAAGAGTGTTGAAGTCAGAGTGAAGACACTTGCCCCCTGTGTTGCAATGGTCGCCGCGGCCACCTCCGCCGCAGCCGTGGACTTTTTTTTCAGTTTGCTGCTGGCCTGGGGGCTGGGGCTGCTCTCAGTCTTTTCCGGCTACACATCCGTCCCTCCCTCCTCACCCCCGGCCCAAGCATCGGATTGGCTCTGCCGCTCAGGCCTCTGCTTAACATCACCGTGACCCGGCTGTTCCGTGATTGGCTACTGCCTCAGCCTGCCTCTGCCTCACAGGTGCGTGGCATGCAGTGGCCGAGATGACAGAGAATACACTGGCTGCCAGTGCCTGTCCTGGGCCTATCGCTAAAACACCACAGGTAACAGCAGTGCCTGTGCCGCGATACCACCGTGTACATCTTTTTGTATTGCAAATTGCAATACATGACCTTAAAATGATGCCCCCCCCCCCCCCCTGAAAAAAGTTCAGCAGACACCCATGCCTGTAAAACGCCTCTCCTCTCACACCAGTGTGAAACCCTGAGGGCTTTCACACTGGAGCGGTGCGCTGGCAGGATTCTAAAAAAAAGTCCTGCAAGCAGCATCTTTGAGGCCTTGTAGGAGCGGTGTATACACCACTCCTAATGTGTCCCTGCCCACTGAAATCAATCATTGCTATGATTCAGTTTGTGAATGAATGGTAAGCTGCTCAGCACAGAGCACTTCCCGTTCATTCACTATCCAGTGCAGCTGAGGCTGCAGAGAAAGGGACTGGGGAATCTCAGACCACTGATCGCTCAGTTCTCAGATCTCCCTGAGGAGAGAGCTGGTGACTGTCAGCTCCCCTTGCACCACCATATGGCGCTTGCACAGATATGCTGAAGGGCTCTGCTGTGCAGTGTATTTCATGAGTGTGCACAAAGACGGGGACGTTTTGTAAATACCATACTAACCAGCTTTGCGCAGCTAAATCCCTCAGATGTACAGGGAAGCCCGCAGAGATGCCACAGGGCTGTCAGGACACGAAGCCCTGCGGGACATCTGTGGGTGGGGGAGGAGGAGTAGCTACTTTGAAGCACAATAAGTGTGTAGGGGCCATAACCCTCGATGGGGCAGCCTTGACCTTTGGGCTTACCGGTTACCTCCGCTTGGCTTGTCGATCCATGTCCAGGGGTTCCCAGGGTCAGTACCCAACAACTTTGGATGCTGACACAATAAAAGTCCTTTTTAAGGTTTTTATTCTTGCGGTGGTAACATCCAACAAACACAGTCTCAGATGGGAATAGAGGGTAAGGGTAAGGTACTTAAATGCCAGACTAACCTCTAGCCAGAGGTATGGCGGCTGACAATGTGCTCCGGAAACTTGTTAAAAGTCTCTGATACAGAATAAACTTGCAACTGAAGGGTAAATAGGAACCTTTCCCCAGTACCTGGAACTTTCTCTGTCTCCTTGGCAGTACTGTGAAATTGTGGATTCTTTAGTGTCCATAACAACCCAGCAACCAGGCTCTTCTTGAGATGCCAGCTTGTTGGCCCTCCTCCGAAGAGTCCTCCCCCGGTCGCCTATGCGAGCTGTGGTGCCCCTCCAGTGATGAGAGCACACCAGGACGCCTTAAATCCTCCTTCAGTTACTGTGCCTCGGACCAGCCGGTTCCGAGACTCGGGAACAGATGGATCCTTGCCCCAGACCCTGCGAGTTCTATGGGGCTAGTCAAACTGACCATGTTTGGCAAACGCTCCCAGGCCCGGGACCCCTCATGGGGCTAACCCGTCCAGAACCAGGAACAGACAGCTACGGCCAAACCCCGAACACGTGACTTCAGCACCTTAAGTACCCTTCCCCAGACTACACAGCGGGGCCAGGCGCACCCACTGATTGGCTCGGGGGAAGACTGATACCCAAGACGTCCAACTAGGCCTGGTTCTAGGCCTGTCATGTGTACCTCACTGTACCCATGACCAGGCAGAACCATAGTACAGCCCAGCCAAACTGATGCCAAAGTTAACCTGCACAATTAACCCTCAGAACCCATTACTGTTCTGAGGGAAAAAACAAAATTTCCACATATAGCGGACACCTTGTAAAAGTGTCCCCGCTACAAGTGTTTTAAAAAAGAAAAAAAAATCCAATTTTTTGGGGGGGGGGGGGGGGGGTGGGATGGGGACTGCAAGAGAAGGATATGTTTTAGTGTGAAGGTCCGCTTAAAAATAAATGATAAAAAGCTTCCTTCTATTCCATCTCAGAAAGTTGGGAGGCATGGTGTAACTTTCAGGAAAACAATTCAGCATTTCTTACCGGTCCGAAGTGTTCTTTACATTCCACAGACCACCAGTTAGCACTTGTAGTTGATAACCTGTCACTGTTCACATGCTTGCCCCAGGGCGTCAGTGCAATCAGTCTCAGGTGTACGTTTCTTGCGCCTCCCACCTTCTTTCTCTTTTTTTCGACCACTTTTTAGTATAGGCATAGCTCCCAACTGTCCCTGATTTCGAGGGACTGTCCCTGATTCTGAGCAATGTCCCTCATTCCTCCTCATTTGTCCCTCATTTTGTTCTGATCTATATAGTTATATATAAAATGCACTTTTTATCTATCAAAAAGTGTTTTCCAGCCCTAAACCTTTTATCTGATATCTAAATTGCTGCATTTGTAAATTCCAAAAGCCTATAGAAAAGTAGTGGTTAAAAAAAAAGCATGTGTGGGTTTAACCAATCTTGTTTTTTTTTTTTGTACAATTCTCCTCCTTTAAGGGGGGCGTGGCAAGGGGTGTGTCCTATGCCTGCATACTTTTTCTGATAGGGGTCCCTCATTCCCATCTCAAAAAGTTGGGAGGTATGGTATAGGACAAAATGCACTTTATTTGGATAAACCAGATAGAGCCTGGGTTTACATCTCTCCACTTTTGGACTCCTTCTGGGCCTAGGCTGGGGATGTGGAAAACAGACTCCACCGGGACACAAAAAAGAGCTTTATGGTATAGTATGTTTTTATTTAAAAAGGTTTAAAAATTAAGTATAAGTTGCACTCACATTTGACTGTGCCAATCCCAGCACTAAGGTGCCTACAGCATGTGCGGATGGATATACCAGGCTCGTATCGGCGTGCGATCCACGCCTCGTTCTGGATACACTGGCTGGTAAGATGTCACGTATGGGACCCGGAAATTATGAATCCCCGCTCCATACTTAGAGTTGCCACCTCATCCCTTTAAACTCAAACACCTCCCAACTTTTTGAGATGGGAATGAGGGACACCTATCAGCAAAAGTATGCAGGCATAGGACACACCCCTTGCCACGCCCCCTTAAAGGAAGAATTGTACAAAAAACAAGATTGGTTAAACCCACAAGTGCTTTTTTTTACCTCTACTATTCCTTTATATTGGCTTTTACAATTTACAAATGCAGCAATTTAGAAATCAGATATAAGGTTTAGCGCTGGAAAACACTTTTTGATAGGTAAAAAGTGCATTTTTATGTACAACTTTATAGATCAGACCAAAATGAGGGACTAATGAGGAGGAATGAGGGACAGAGGGACAAATCAGGGACAGTCCCTCGAAATCAGGGACAGTTGGGAGCTATGCGAACACCTTTGAATTAAACAGGTTCTGCGGCTAATTAAATGCAGATAAGGCACCAAGTGAGTTTAATTACCACGTTAATCAGCCACAGAACCTGTGTAATTAATATGTGTCCGGGTTTAAAGGGATGAGGTCAGGGCGGTCTTTAATATTGATTGGACACTGGGCAAAACTTTTCTTGCCCATACCCCCCAACCCCCCCCATGCAGTTTCGCTCTCCACATGCTTGCCAAAATCAGTTTACTGAATCAGATCAGGCAGCTATTGCGATTGGTTGCCAGAGGTTACAGTGTATCATTACCGCTCACTGACTGGTTGCTAGAGGTTACAGTGTATCATTACTGCTCACTGACTGGTTGTTAGAGATTACAGCACACATTATGGCTCACTGATTAGTTGCTAGAGGTTACAGCACATGGTTTCTGCTTGTTGATTGGTTGCTAGAGATTACTGTGGATATGACCTCAGGGGGGCATGATATACATATGAATGCCTGCCGACCACCGCTATTTACATATGAATGCCGCCGCTATTTACATATGAATTCCGGTAATTTACTTGTTAACACAGGGTCTGTAGGTGAGTCATTTGTACACAACAATAGGGCAGAGCTGGGCAGCATTAGTAGCAGCACTTCACACTGAGATATTGAGACACAGCACAGGACTAAAACCTCAAGGGACAAGGGAATTTAAACCAGGATAGTTGGCAAGTGTGAGGCACCTGCTTTGGGCCCCACAACAATGACAGGGCCCAGGGCAGCTGCCCCTTTTGCCCTGCCTTAAAAACGGCCCTGGATGAGGTGGCAACCATATCCATACGTGACATCGATACGAGCCTGGTATAGCCATCCGCACATGCTGTAGGCACCTTAGTGTACTTAAAGAGGAGGGCCCACAAAAAAAGTCAGCAGCTACAAATACTGCAGCTGCTGACTTTTAATAATCGGACACTTACCTGTCCCAGGGTCCAGCGATGCGGGGGAACGAGACCCCCCCTCGTTCCCCGCTCCGCTAGCATTCTTAATGTGGGACCCGGCTGTGGCTTCACAGCCGGGCACCCACTGCGCATGTGCGAGCGGTGCCGTGCGCCGTGATTCGACGCTCACTCATCTGGGACACGTGACAGGTCCCAGATGACTGTGCGGCGCCTAGGGGAAGTGATGTCAGTGCCCAGGCAATGAAGGAGGCAGACTACGAGGGACCCCCTAGCAACAGGCATTTAGAGGTGAGTAAAAAAATTATTTTTTTCCAATTATTATTTTTTCTTTTTTTCTTTTTTTTTAATGATTTTTAAGCACAATTTTTTTTTTTTGGTGGCAAGTGTACTTAAATCTCAGCTGATCCTTCATTGTATGTGATTATGCCAGGCAGCAAAGTGAAGTGGTATAGGAGGACTGGATGCATGGAGACAAGGAAGCCTGCGGCAGTGAGAAATAAGGGGGGTCGTGGGCCGCTCTACAGAAAATCTGACCAGATGTTCAGGGACCTTTCCTACACAGCTTTAATGATTTTACTACAGCCACAGGTTCACTTTAAAGCCTATTTTTACCTTGCTATGAGTTAACCATGTCAGGCTATTTAGAGCAGTTGTGAAACAATTGTATGCTGGCCTTGGGGGAAGTAGTAAGTAGAGTGCTAACCGAGCAGGAAGATGATATGTATATCATGCCCCCCTGCAGTGAGGAGATGATGTGCTGTAACCTATAGCAACCAATCAGTGAGCAGTAATACTGTACAGTAATCTCTAGCAACCAATTAACAAGCAGAAATCATTTTCTGTAACCTCTAGCAACTAATCAATGATCCGTAATGTGTGCTGTAACCTCTAGCAACCAGTCAGTAAGCAGTAATCATATGCTGCAACCGCTGGCAACCAATCACAATTGCTGCCTGATCAGATACAGTAAACTGATTTTAAGTCTAGCTGCTATTTATTGTATGTCTCAGAGTAGATGGAGAATGAAAGAAAGCCCAAGAAAAATTTTGCCCAGGGTCCAATCAATATTAAAGATGGCCCTGCTTTAACCACTTGCTTACTGGGCACTTAAACCCCCTCCTGTCCAGACCAATTTTCAGCTTTCAGCGTTGATGCACTTTGAATGACAATTGCGCGTCATACAACACTGTACCCAAATTAAATTTTTATCATTTTTTCCCACAAATAGATATTTATTTTGTTGGTATTTGATCACCTCTGCGATTTTTCTTTTTTGTTATTTTTTTACATTTTTTTTTTATATTTTTTTATATTTTGTTCTAAAATTTTGCAAACAGGTAATGTTTCTCCTTCATTGATGTACGCTGATGAGGCGGTACTGATGGGCACGATAGGTGGCAGTGATGGGC
This sequence comes from Lithobates sylvaticus, assembly GCA_028564925.1. Taxonomy (NCBI): domain Eukaryota; kingdom Metazoa; phylum Chordata; class Amphibia; order Anura; family Ranidae; genus Lithobates; species Lithobates sylvaticus. Next base: position 166,672,540 of record CM053037.1, on the reverse strand, counting down.
ACTGATGGGCGGCAATAATAGGCACTGATTGGCACTGGTTGGTTACACTGATTGGCACCACTGGTGGGCATTTATAGGTGGCACTCATGGGCATTGATAGGTGGCACTGGCAGGTGGCAATGGCAGGTGGCACTGGCAGGGGGTACTGGTGGGCACAGATGAGGGAGAATGGCCTCTTTCTCTTCGGGACCGATGTCCCTTGCACAAAAGCCGGTGATCGGCTTTTTTCTCTCCCCACGCTGTCAGCGTAAGAAGGAAAAAAAAAAACGATTACCAAGCTTTTGTTTACATCATGTGATCAGCTGTCATTGGCAGACAGCTGATCACGTGGTAAGGGGCAGGGATCGGCCCCTTACTCGGATCTGTGATCACCCGAGTCTCAGTGACTCGGTGATCACAGCGCACGCAGGGAACGTGCAAAGGGGAGGCCGTCATATGATGGCCTCCCGGAAATTCAGGTCCGCGCTGTGGCCGTCATTCGGCTATAGCGTGGACGCCAAGTGGTTAAAGAGTGGTATGATCAAGGGCATTTCAAAATTGATAAGATATAAGAAGCATCTGTCTGCAACAGATAGCCTCTGGGGGGCGGCAATGAGTCATTGGCTATATTCACTTGTGGATTCCATATACACTATATTGAAAAAAGTCAGGCCTTCTCGTCCAACATCAGTACCTGACCTCACAAATGCGCTTCTGGAAGAATGGTCAAACATTCCCATAGACACACTCCTAAACCTTGTGGACAGCCTTCCCAGAAGAGTTGAAGCTGTTCTACCAGCAAAGGGTGGGCCAACTCAATATTGAACCCTACGGACTAAGACTGGGATGCCATTATAGTTCATGTGCGCGTAAAGGCAGGTGTCCCAATACTTTTGACAATATACAGAATACTTTATTAATCCCAAATGGAAATGGTTACGACACAGACACACTTACCAATAAGAGCCATTTACACCAAATAACAAAATTAAAACTACACTACAATTAAAATACAGCATAGAATAAATAACCCAAATAACATACAATCAAACTACCAAATACAAATAATACACCACTTTCTCTAACACCACCCAAATAATAACCAACACAGTACCAACATACTATAAAAACAACACAAAATCCTGATCATAAACCAGAATTAAATCTTCACCTCCAGCCCTCACAGAAATTAATCATATATCTTAATCGCCACAGGCAAAAATGATTTCCTGTGTTGCTCTGTGGTGCATCGTGGGTGTAACAATCTGTCACTGATGGTACTCCACAGACTGACCAGCATATTGTGGAGTGGGTGGAAGGAGTTGTCCAAGATTGAACATAACTTGAACAACATTCTCCTCTCCTCCAACATCACTGGTCTTGCGAATCAGTTTGTTTAGTCTGTTGGTGTCGGACACCCTAATGCCGCGTACACACGATCAGGATTCTGGTCGGAAAAAGCTCTGGTGGTTTTCCCGTCGGAATTCCGATGGAATTTCGCTCAAAATGTCTTGTCTACACACGGTCACACCAAATTCCGACGGTCAATAACACCACGCCTTAAAAAACGTTCAACGGCACTATAAAAGGGAAGTTTAATGCTTCTGAGCATGTGTCAAATTGTTTCCGAGCATGCGTCGGAATTTTGCGTGTCGGAATTGCATACACACGATCGGAAAATCCGAAAGGTTTTCAGTCGGAAAAATTAAGAACAGGTTCTCAATCCAAAGTCCGTCGGAAATTCCTACAGAAAAAGAATGATGGGCATACACACGGTCGGAAAATCAGATGAAAAGCTCCCATTGGACTGTTTCCATCGGAAATTCCGACCGTGTGTACGCGGCATTAGCCTGCTTCCCGAGCATGCCACTGCATACAGGAGAGCACTGGCCACCACAGACTCATAAAACATCTTCAGCATCGTCCGGCAGATGTTAACCGCTTCCCAACCGACTCACGCAGATATACTGTGGTAGAAGGGCACGTACAGGCAGAATCACTTACCTGCATGTTACCCCTTAAGAGGCGGCCGGTGGGCGCGCGTGCGCCGCCGCCAGCAAGCAAGCTCCGTGAATCAGGTCACGGCTCCAGCGGACTCGAACGCCGCGAGGAGACCCGCGAACGCCTCACGGGGAGGAAGAACGGGGAGATGCTAATGTAAACAAGCATCTCCCCTTTCTTCCTAGTGAGAGTGTCACTGATCTCTGCTCCCTGTGATCGGAGCAGAGATTAGTGACGTGTCACACACAGCCACGCCCCCCACAGTTGGAAACACGCCCCTAGGACACACTTAACCCCTGCACTGCCACCTAGTGGTTAACCCCTTTACTGCCAGTGTCATTTACACAGGAGTCAGTGCATTTGTATAGCACTGATTGCTGTATAAATGACAATGGTCCCATAAATGTGTCAAAAATGTCCGATGTGTCCGCCATAATGTCGCAGTCGCAATAAAAATCGCTGATCGCCGCCATTTTAAAAAAAATAAAAATTATTAATAAAAATGCCATAAAACTATCCCCTATTTTGTAAATGCTATAACTTTTGCGCAAACCAATCAATAATGGCTTATTGCGATTTTTTTTTTACCTCAAAAATATGTAGAAGAATACGTATCGGCCTAAACTGAGGAAAATAGTTTTTTTATATATATTTTTGGGGGATATTTATTATAGCAAAAAGTAAAAAAATAATGTTAAATGAAAAATAATTTTTTTTTTTCGAAATTGTGGCTCTTTTTTTTTATAGCACAAAAAAAAAAAAACGCAGAGGTGATCAAATACCACCAAAAGAAAGCTCTATTTGCGGGGGAAAAAAAGGACATCAATTTTGTTTGGGTGCAACGTCGCACGACTGCGCAATTGTCAGTTAAATTGACACAGTGCCATATTGCAAAAAATGCTCTGCTCAAGAAGGGGGTAAATCCTTCTGGGGCTGAAGTGGTTAAAGACTGGGCTGAGTACTCAGGGGCTCTCATCCATACGGGGTAAAGGGTTTTGATTGAAAAAGAGCACTGACTGTCAGCGCTCTCTTAGTTGATACAATCTTATTAGGGACCCAGATTTTCTGAAGCTCGAAAAAAATTTGGGTGGAAAGAAACTCCAAACCCTAACTGCCAGGACACTGGTCCCGAAGGGGTCAAGCCCAAGGCAGGAGAGGCTTGAAACGCAGCAGTGGGAAATCATCACCTGTGTCAAGGAAGTAAAGTGAGGCTCACAAGCTGTGAGTAAAGTGTGAGCTCACAAGCTGTGAGTAAAGTGTGAGCTCTTAGACAAGCTGAGATGCTGGTTGCTGCCCCCCCCCCCCCGCAATTGTCAGTTAAAGCGACGCAGTGCCGAATCGCAAAAAGTGCTCTGGTCTTTGGGTAGCCAAATGGTCCGGGGCTGAAGTGGTTAAATGAAAGACAGTTGTTTGGCATGATCAGTCATATTTTCAATATTAATGCCAAAACGTCACAATTTCTGCCAGGGTATGCAAACTTTGAGCTAAACGGTATCCCTACGTTTTTGGACGCTATAACTTTTGCACAAACCAATCATTATACGCTTATTGCGATTTTATTGGCGACGCAGTGCCAAAATCGCAAAAAGTGCTCTGGTCAGGAAGGGGGTAAAATCTTCCGGGGCTGAAGCAGTTAAAGGACCTCAGTCTCCTCAAAAAGTAGAGGCGACTCTGGCCCTACCCATAGAGCACCTCAGCGTTCTTGCTCCAGTCCAGCTTATTATCTATGTGCACCCTCAGATACTTGCAAATCTCTACACTCCTTGGATGGAGATTGGGGTCACTGGTGGCTTCCTCTTTCGGAAATCCACAACCAGCTCTTTTGTCTTTGTCACATTTAGATACAGATGATTACCCTCACACCATGTGACAAAGTTCTCCACCACAGTCCTATACTCTTCCCCATCCCTGATACATCCCACTACCACAGAGTCATCAGAAAACTTCTGAAGATGCCAAGACTCTGTCTGTGTAGACAGTAAACAGAAAGGGCGAGAGAACTGTCCCCTGTGGAACCCCAATATTGTTGATCACCCTATCTGACACACAGTCTTGCAAACGCACATACTGCGGTCTTCCTGTCAGGTAGTCTACAATCCATGACACAAGGGAAACATCAAACTGTATTGCTGCTAGCTTCTCGCCCAAAAGATCCAGCCTGATGGTATCAAAAGCACTGGAGAAGTCAAAAAACATGACCCCCACACTGCTTCCTGACTTATCCAGGTGGGCATACGTGCGATTTACCATGAAAATGGTGGCATCCTCAACCCCCAGCATTGGCTGGTATGCAAACTGCAAAGGGTCTAAACATTTACCAACCATGGGTCGTAACTGACATAAAGCAAGTCTCTTCAAGGTCTTCATACATACATACATAAATGTATGTTAGACAAGAATGTAATTAAATGTAAATGTAATTAGACAAGAGCGCATGGAGAAGGACTCTACCCATTGATATATTGTATACAGTATTTTGTGTTCACATGGATTTTATCTATATCCATATCTCCATGCCTATCTGATTGGGTATCTGTTGATCCTGTCAGTTAGTAGGGTGTTTTTGTTTGTCAAAATGTAATTTTACCTATTATATTTGTAATAAAGATTTATATTTTTTTAACATATTACTGCCTCATGTTGTGCCCACAAAATCCGCCTTGTTTTTGATAGAGTTGTTTCAACTCATTCAATCCTTTTTTCCACAAATATTGGATGTTGGCATAGTGGAGGGGTCCTTCCGTTCGATATAATACATTTTTGCTTTTGGGTTTACAGCTGGATACACGCTATACAACTTTTGTTGTTCGATTTCCTTTAGATTTACCTTCAATTATGTAGTGCAAGTGTCTGCCCGATTGCATGCAAATTGAAAGTGTTTAAGTTTGACCTCCATAGTATATTGTTTTGGTAAATCTGAAGGAAAAAAATCTAAAGACAGTTGTATAGTGTGTATCCAGCTTAAGCCTAGGTTCCCACTAGATGCGTTGCGAATTCACAGCAAACTTTCTGCGGATTCGACACATCTAAATGGCAACCAGTTTGCCTGAACCAATTGTGCAGTGTATGTTAAGTTGACATCCCGCAATCTGTTTGCAAAGAGCAGATGTGATCCGATTCTGATGTGGACAAAAAAAAAGGGTCCTGCGTCAGTTTAGTGCGGGTGCGATTTTTTTTTTTAATTGTTTATTTATTTAAGTTTTTGCAAGTCATACAATAGAAAATACATGTGAAACATTAACATTTAGAAGTAATTCAGGTATATACTAACTTAGAGAGCTACGAAGCACATATAATCTGTACAAATAGAGGAATAGCGATGTGATTAGACTGTGAATTTGAGTGGGAGAGAGATAATCAAGCCCAAATAAAAAATAAAAAAAAAATAAAAGGAAGTTGAAACATCCTCCTACCCTATCTGTAAAGGGGTTATAGAGGTAATATAAACATACTATTTAACCTTATAAAGAGATCTGTGCAATAAGAAAAAGAAAAATAGTTAGCATTTGATCTCACAAAAATATGTAAGCAACTGAAGTTAACTAACTAGGTTAATTTCCTTCAAAACCATATACAGAATCATACCATGTTGACCATGTTTCAGAAAATTTCTGCTCCGTACCCTCCACTACAGCCGTCAGATACTCCATTCTACGTATGTCAGCCACAGTGGTGATCAATTGTGGGAGTGTTGGGGGTGAGGTGGACAACCATAACCTAGGAATGACCCGTTTGGCAGCCAGTAAAATAAGACATCAGTTGGCGCATAGCCTTAGAAACACCAGGGAAAGGGAGGCCTATCAAATAGTGCATGGGCGTCAGAGGGACGGGGTTACCAACCAGTGTTTCTAACAATATCTGGACTCGGAGCCAAAATTGGTGGACAGGAGAACATTCCCCAAAAATATGGTAGTGAGAGCCTCTACAGCAGGGGTCTCAAACTGGTGGCCCTCCAGCTGTTGTGAAACTACAAGTCCCATGAGGCATTGCAAGGCCGACAGTTACAAGCATGACTCCCACAGGCAAAGGCATGATGGGACTTGTAGTTTCGCAACAGCTGGAGGGCCGCCAGTTTGAGACCCCTGCTCTACAGCATTATTACATCTCCAACATTGTTTTGAGATTGATCGATTACAGGCGTGTAAAATGGCTGGGGTCCTGTACCAATGCATCAGGACTTTGTATGCAGTTTCCTTATGGGTCACACATCGAGAGATCCTGGAAGTGTGCTCCCATATGCTCCCCCAATCCAACAAGGAGATGTCTTGCTGCAAGATCTGAGACCATTTTCTCATGTAGTGGTGGTTATTTACCGTCATAGGGACAGCCTCATGCAATATTTTGTATATGGTAGAGATCATTTGGGGCTCATAAGGACCATTGGGGCATAGGGTCTCAAAGTCTGTTGGCGTCTCCAGAATCAAAGAAGGGGATCTGGTGGAGAAAAAATGTCTAATCTGTAAATGTGAATATAAAAGCTTTTGGGGAATCTGATGTTGTCTTTGCAAGTTAGGGAAAGTCAGTAAGTGTCGTGTCACTGGATTAACAAAGTGACGTAGTTGAAAAAGTCCTGCCTGGGTCCATGGCAGCATACGGTCATAAGAAAGGCTATCTGGGATGTCTGGGTTGAATAGTATATTCAAGAGTGGTGGGCACGGTGAGGACAGGGAATATCGCTCGGAACATCTTTTCCAAATAGACAACATGAACGGCATTGGAGCTAAACATATTTTCCGTAATTGGGGCATATGAAGGGGAGTAGAAGGCCAGAGCATATAGCAAGGATGGACCAGGGCTGTGACACTCATTTCTATTTCTGCCCACCTCTTTGGGGCCTTCCGGGAGGTCCAGGAGGTAAGAACTCAGGTGTGAGGCATAATAGTATTTGATGAAGTCTGGGCCTCCTGTGCGGGTGCGATTTGAGCCATACAAATCCATGGCTCAAATCGCACCCCAGAGACACCACAATTAATTTGCACAGGAATGTGCTGTAATTCCTATGCGCATTACATCCGGTGTCTCGCACCACAGCAGTGTGAACCCAGGCTAAAGTAATATTAAAGGCAAACATGTGATACTCCCCTGCTCTGTGCAGTGGTTTTGCACAGAGCAGCCCCGGTCCTCTTCTTCTCAGTTCCCCCACCGATGCCTCTGGCCCCTCCCTCCTGCCGAGTGCCCCCATGAAAAAAAACTTCTGTTACTGAGCAGCCCCCCCCTCCCCCATTTTACTCACCTGAGCCTGTTCGTTCCCACGCCGGAGATGCATTCACCCTCTCTGGCCCTTGATTGAATAGATTGATAGCAGCGCAGCCGTTGGCTGCTGTTAATCAAATCCAATGACACACGGGGCGAGGCCGAGTCCGGCTTTCTGTGTCTATGGATGCAAATGCTGGACTCTGGAGCGTGCCCGCACAGTTACCCCCAAGGAGAGCGCTTCTCCTAGGTGGTTTCTCGATGTGGGGAGGATCTACTGGCGCCACCCGGGACCCCAGAAGAAGAGGATCAGTGCCACTCTGTGCAAAACAAACTGCACAGTGGAGGCAAGCATGACATGTTTGTTATTTAAAGCAAAGTTCCACCCAAAAATGGAACTTCCGATTTAAGGGAAGGTGAACCCCTGACCTGCCACATTTGGCATGTCATTTTTTTGGGGGGGTGGGGGGCAGAAACCCTCTCCCCCTCCCTCTCGGCAATCATCTGGGACACGTCACAGGTCCAAGATGATTGCCCGGCCAGTCACGGCGCACGTGAACCCGGCTGTGTAGCCACAGCCGGGCGCCCACAGTGACAATGCCGGTGCCGCAGAGAGGAGGGGAAGACAAGCGGGGCTTCATTCCCCGCATCGCTGGACCCTGGGACAGGTAATCCGATTATTAAAAGTCAGCAGCTGCAGTATTTGTAGCTGCTGACTTTTACATTTTTTTTTTTTTTAAGCGGAACTCCGCTTTAAAAAAAAAACAAAAAACATTAGGGTTTAGTAACCCTTTAAACCTTTACAACCATTAGTTTCTTCCAGGTTTGCCTAGAGTTCATCTTTAACTGTTTCTCTCTGCAGGCCCCGCCAAGAAATAGAGAGCAACGCAGGCCGGGGGAGGCTAAAACAATCCAGCCGCTGAATCTTCACCTACACCCACCTTCTCTAAGCCTTACTACACTCAGAGCCGTTAAGAGACGATTGCTGAGCGGTTGCTATGGGTTACTGCGCTGCGCACGGCTCCTGGGCCTTCCCTATGGAATAAGCTTTGAACAGCGGAGGTCTTTAAATTGTGGCGCCCCAGCACTGTGCGATATTCTGAGCGAGCCGTAGACAGCAGTTCTGTTTCACACACACACACAATTCTGATTTTGCTTCCTCTCTTCGCCGCCAGCCTCCAAATCCTCCTCATCTGGCACAAGGCTTCTCATTACGACACAAGTTGAGATCAGAAACCTCTGTTCAGGTTTCCGTGTTTTTTTATTCCCCCCCCCCCCCCCCCCCCCCCCACCTCCTTCAGGCTATGCATTCCTAAGAACAAGGCAAGACGTAGCAGCATCTCTTCCAACGCTACCGCCTGGCGGATCAGCGGCTGGAGCTGTCACACAGGGTGTACGCTGGCATCAGCATCGCCACCACATCGCGTGCCGAGCCGCAGCGAGAGATTCAGCACAGCACGCTGCAGCTGGGGGAGACAGATGTAGACGCCACAATCGAGGGGAAAAAACAGGTTAGTTATCCTTTTTTTTTTCAGATCATCACAATGGATTCAGCGGCTCCCTGCTAGAACATGTCCTGTATAGATGTACACACAGACAGGATTAACCCTTTACTGACAAGTGCCAGCAAGCCCCTGCACAAGCTCCCCCCCAACAACGCCTGCCTTTTTTTGGCAATGTTTGCAAAGCGCTGTCAGTATGATACATGTCTTCCACTTTTTATTTTAGACTTTCCCTTCTAAAGCGAAAGTGTTTCCTAATCGTACGCTACTTTGGCAGCGTGTAAGGAAACGCTCATTGATTTCAATCAGCTTTAAAGTAGATGTAAACCGCCCTCCGTAACTCAATGACATTTTTAGATTGTAAGCTCTAACGAGCAGGGCCCTCTGATTCCTCTTGTATCAAATTGTAATGTAACTGGAATGTCTGCCTTTATTTTGTTAAATTTTATGTAATGTGTAATGCTATTATTACATTTTAAGAGACACGGAAAATTACGAATCGAAAAAAAAAGTTACGAATGTACGAATTTTTTCGTTCAATCTATTCGAAGCATGTTAAGCAGCGCCATTGTAAGAGACACGGAAAATTACGAATCCAAAAAAAAAAAAAAAAAGAACGTTACGAATGTACGAATTTTTTCGTTCAATCTATTCGAAGCACGTTAAGCAACACCATTGTAAGGGACACGGAAAATTACCAATTCAACAAAAAAGTTACGAATGTACGAATTTTTTCGTTCATTTTCGTTGTTCCTGTTTTAGTTTTTTTCGGATTTTCTTCATTCGTACATTCGTTGTTTCTAATTATTTTTTTTCGGATTTTCGTTATTTTCGGATTCGTTCGATTCGAACGATTCGTTATTCGTTAAAAAAATTTGCGAATCGTTCGTTCATTCGTACGATAACGAATGAACAAAAATAACGAAAAAAAACGAAACGAATTGCACATGTCTACACACGATCGGAAATTCGGCCAGCAAAAGACCGATGAGAGCTCCATCGAACTTTTGCTGGCCGAATTCCCACCAGCAAAAGATTAAGAGCAGGTTCTCTATTTTTTGGTCGGAAAAAGTTCCGATCGGAAATTCCGATCGTCTGTAGAAATTCCGGCGCGCAAAATTCCTACGCATGCTCGAAAACAATTCGACGCATGCTCGGAAGCATTGAACTTAATTTTCTCGGCTCATTGTAGTGTTGTACGTCACCGCGTTCTTAAGGCTCCATGCACACTGAAGCTCAAAAAAGCTTTTTCTGGACGCCAGATTTCTGGCAGAAAACGCTGGTTGTAAAACTTGCTTTTTACAGCGTTTTGTACTAGCGTTTATGAGCGTTTATTAGCGTTAGCGTTAATGGGCGTTTTTAATAAAAATACACAGAGGACACTCCAAAAATCCCACAATGCATTCCAAACTCCTCCAATGCATTGAAAAAATAGAACGCCGAACGCTAATTAACGCGCGTTCATGAGTGTTCATGAGCGTTTATCAGCGTTTGTTTGTTTTTGCCGGTGAAAAACGGCACTTTGAACGCAAATTTCTGGCGTTCAGAAAAATGCCCATAAACTCCACTGCTCATTAAAGCTAAAAAACTTCCATGTGTGCATGGACACATAGGCTAACATAGAGTGGAGTTTATGGGCTTTTAAAAAAAATGCCCAAACTCCAATAAACTGCAGTTTATGAGCTTCAGTGTGCATGGAGCCTTAAGGTCGAAAGTTCAGAGAACTTTTGTGTGACCGTGTGTATGCAAGACAAGCTTGAGCGGAATTCCGCTGGAAAAAACATCCACGTTTTTTCCAACGGAAAATCCGATCATGTGTACGCAGCATTAGTGGGGGTAAAATAAATGTTAGTGCAACTTTGCATTAGTAAAACTGTACATATCATCACAACGGCTTTGTGTATCCTGGTGAATTTTTTTTTTTTTTCGGGACAAATTGGTCTTTTTTCGTTTTGGTGGTAAAGGGTAATGGATATCTGTTAAAGGGGTGGTAAAGGTTCATGTTTTTTCACCTTAATGTATCCTATGCATTAAGGTGAAAAAACTCCTGTCAAAAAAAAAAAAAAAACACCTGGCAAAGACGCCCCGCCCCCTCCGTTTACTTACCTGAGCCCGTTCACCTGCTGTGTGCTTCCCACGGCGTCCTCTTCTCCACGGAGTCTGGCTGTTGATTGGATAGATAGGATAGATTGATAGCAGCGCAGCCATTGGCTTGCGCTGCTGTCAATCACATCCAATGGTGCGGCCACCGGGGGGCGGGACCGAGTCATATACTCTGTGTCTATGGACGCAGCGTGTATGACAGGGAGCGCGCCCGCAAGCTAACCCCCCTCGGGATAGAGCTTCCCAGAGGAGGGTTTGCTATTGCGGGGAGGAGCCGAGACAGCCGCCGTGGGACCCCAGAACAGCAGGATCGGGGCCACTCTGTGTAAAAAAATACTGCACAGTGGAGGTAAGTATAAAATGTTTGTTATTAAAAAAAAAAAAAAAAAAAAAGCCCATACAGCCCAGTGTTTGGGTCGGGGGTCAAAGGTCAGGGTCAGTATTTGAAAAAAAATAGTAACAGTGTTAGTGTGTTTTTAGTAAGATGAGAAAAAAAATAGCAAAATGCGCCCTATGGTTTCTGGGCTCTACTACGAGTACAAACAACAACTAACATATACATGTGTTATCGCTGCGATCGTCAGGAGTAGGAGAATTAATTTTGGGTTGTTATTTGGCGATAGGTTATGGTAGCAGCAAGAAATATAGTTATATTTTTTTAAAAAACTTTTTTTTTATGTAGCACTGATAAATTTGGTAATTTATTGGGCCTGTACTCTGCTATCTTACCCCCAACTGAATTGGCTTGACCCGCTTGACACAGCTGTGTAACAGTGTTGGTGTGAGACTTAACAGCAAAAACAACCCCACAATTTACAATGTGTATATAGAGTACCTTTGTCGGTACCTGGGCATCCGTTGTTCCACCTGTTAAGTAAATGAATGAGTCTCACATCAATTGTGATTAACCAGAATATAAATTTACCGACTCTGGTTGTAAAACAGTGGTTGTATAAATCCAACCTCAATACAATAAAGCAATGAACATTTACAGATTATCACCCCTTAAGAACTCCACAAGCGCGTCTCCAAGTGGGACTAATGTCTAGAGTGACAATGCCTTGACTCTGGACACCTTCCCACTTCCAGCGCGTACAAAATATAAGGTTATACAAACACAGCACAGTACAATTACTCAATAGCTCCCCCCTGAGGTACGATGCAGTTCTGTGCTACTGTAACTGAAAGCATAAAGCTTTCCAGTATGAAGTGTAGTCTCTGTTCTTCTTTCTTCTGCTAGCTATTATACTGCAGTGTTTGTAATCCAAGGCAGGGCTGTTTTTAAGGCAGGGCAAATGGGGCAGCTGCCCTGGGCCCTGTCGTTGTGGGGCCCAAAGCAGCTGCCTCATACTTGCCAACTATCACAGTTTAAATTCCCTCGTCCCTTGAGGTTTTAGTCCTGTACTGTGTCCCAATATCTCAGTGTGAAGTGCTGCTACTAATGCTGCCCAGCTCTGCCCTATTGTTGTGTAAAGATGACTCACCTGCAGACCCTGTGTTTACATGTAAATTACCGGCATTAATATGTAAATAGGGGAGACCGGCGGCATTTATATGTATATCATGCCCCCCTGAAGTCATATCCACAGTAATCTCTAGCAACCAATCAACAAGCAGAAATCATGTGCTGTAACCTCTAGCAACTAATCAGTGAGCCGTAATGTGTGCTGTAACCTCCAGCAACCAGTCAGTGAGCGGTAATGATACACTGTAACCTCTGGCAACCAATCGCAATAGCTGCCTGATC
>CM053037.1:166613317-166659571 GCA_028564925.1 Lithobates sylvaticus | reverse complement strand
TGAAGCCCGCTGTTGGCTGACATCAATGAGCCAGTCCAGGGCTGGTGCAAGATCGCGACAATACTGTCGGGATCCACCCACAACCCTGGACCGGCACCTGGCTCAGCCTCTCAGCGAGCCGCTGACAGCCTGAGACAGCCACTTCTGCCCCCTCCACAATCCAGCATTCCAGTGAGGGGTGGTCAGAGCACAGAGCCGTTGCTCTGACGGCCACTGCGGCTGCCCCCTATTCATGTGTCCAGCCCCTTTCAGGTCACCATGCATAGAGCAGCCAGGTTTTTTTTTTAAGCACCTTATTAGAGCCATAGACTCTAATAGGCTTCAAAATCGGGTGGACTCGGGACGCAGAGAATTGCGTCTGGAGCCCACCCAGGTGTGTTGCAACAGCAAATGAAAATTTGCTGTTGCAACACTGATTCTCCTCCCCTGTCAATCGGGAAGCAGGTATGAAACCTGTTTCACGATTTTCCAAAACGTCGGGAGATCCTATTGGACATATAGCGCTGGGAGGAGTAGAGAGGAGACACTGCGGAAGCTGCTCCAGGAGAGGACACCGGAGCAGCTTTCCCCGAGCCCGCCACACTCTCACCGCCCGCATCCAGGGTAAGGACAGCGGTTGGTGGGGGGGGCTGTGTTAGTGCCACTGGGGGGGTGTTGTTTGCGCCCCCCCCCCAAAAAAAAAAAAACTGCCAGCGGCCACTGCTCCCAAGCAACAATAGATCCACCTCAGCAATTATAGGCCTCCACCAGCAACAATAGATTGACCATCAACTAATATCAATGGATACTCTAGGCTAGCAACAATAGGCCCTTCCCTCAACAGCAGATCCCCCAGCAACAATTGCCCCCCAAGTCCACATAAGCCCCTCTCAGCAACAATAAACCACCTGCCAGAAACTATAAACCTTCCCAGCAACAATAGTTCACCCAGAAGCTAGCAACAATGGCAGCGCCCTCCAGCACACCCCCATCCCTATTTATTACATACATTTGCGCTTGGGGTGCTGGAACTGCATTCCCTATGTTTCCCTGTTTCTACCATACCTAAAGGTGGACCTTCAGTTAAAAGTGAAAGTACTGCTCATTTGCCTTTTTTTATGCTACATACAGCAGCCACATTTCTTCCCATTTTTGAAAACATCACTAGTTTTCCCTTCTAGGTGGAAAGCCACTGATACCTCTTTATGCGTGTATTAGTAGTTGTTTATTTGACAAGGCCACTATATCAAAGTTTTTGTTCATTGTCACTGGTGGTGAGTAATGCCCCGTGCACACGGACTTTCTGACAACAAAACCGTAGAATTTTGTTCGAAGGTTGTTGGCTCCAACTTGTCTTGCATACACACGGTCACACAAATGTTGGCCAACAATTACGAACGTACAAGCCGTACGGCGAGCCGATAAAAAGGAAGCTCAATAGTCATTCACCACCCTTTGGGCTCCTTCTGCTAATGTTGTGTTTGGTGAGCATTGATTCCGAGCATGCGTGGACTTTTGTGCGACGAACTTGTGTACACACGTTTGGAAAGTCCGACAACAAAAATTTGTTGGCGGAAAATTTGAGAACCTGCTAGCCAACATTTGTTGGCGGAAAGTCCACCAACAAATGTTCGATGGAGCGTACACATGGTCGGACTTTCCGCCAACAAGCTCGCATCCAACATTTGTTGTCGGAAAATCCGATCGTGTGTCCGTGGCAAAACAGCGGTTCTGCTCCAAGTACAAGCATCAGACCAAAGGACCACCATTGGAGCTATAACTCGCCCTTTTGCTTCTACTGCTTAGAACACTACACACACCCAATGATTTATATACAGTTTGCATGAAAATTATAAGGAATTTTCTGTTTTTCTTTCAGCCGCCCCAAAACCTCGTTCAACTGGTTCGTGAACCCTCTAAAAACATTTGTTTTCTTCATCTGGAAGAAATACAAGAAGTACATCATTGCCCTACTCATCATCGCTATACTGACCGTTTTCCTGGTCCTCATCCTGTACACTATGCCTGGATACATCAGTCAGAAGATCATCAATGGATAAGGACATTTCTTATAATTGACGGTGTAAATAATCTGACTTCAATCTGTATATATTTTTTGGAATATCTTCTTTTCAAAGGAGAGCTACCTTCATTGTGTTTACAAAAAAAAAAATAGTTTGCCAACAGTTGGATTAATGGCAGTGCCTGGCCATGGGGACTTGACATGGTTTTGTATTTGGCCAAGGCTAAGTGGGTTGTAGACTGGAGGATCGTACTCTTAATGTTGGTTTATTCGGGTCCCACTTTATTCACTTTTTCATATGGTTATTATCTCAGGTACTGTGTCTCCGTATAATGATGGTGTTTAACCTATTGCCTCTGAAAATCTATGTTTTTTTATTTAGGAAAGCAAAGAGCAAGACACAAAACATGGTAACCCACAGTGGCCAATCAGAAAACATCAATTGCAGTTCTGACTATGATAACACACAGAGAGCTGAGATCTGATAGGTTGCTGTGGGTTATTGAATTAGATTTTTGCACAGTTAAAAAAAAAAAAAAGTATGGGAATGTTTTTTTTTTTTAAGAATAATATTTAGCTAGGTGGATGCTGCATCTGCCCCCTGCTGGCTCTAAAGACCCCATACACACTATTTGATAATCTGCAGATTTTTGTTTTCAGATTTACCAAAACCATATAATATGAGGTCAAACCTTAAGAGTTTCAATTTGCATGCAATCAGGCAGCCAAAAATCTGCAGAAAATCGAATAGTGTATATGGGACTATAGACTGAGAATTGAGCGATCAAACACAGCAGATTGCTTGGTTCTTCGAGCTCCCTGAGCAGAGAGCTGGTGCCTGTCGATCACCGCTCTCTGCTCTGCCCCCCTGCGCTCACTGGAGCGCTGAGCTGTGGAGGGGGCGGAAACGGCCAGCGGGCTTGCCGATAGGCTGAGTCAGGTCCCGGTCCAGGCATGTGGGCTGTTATTGATCTTTTCTGAGCCTGGACCGGCTCTGTGATGTCAGCCAACAGCGGGCTTTAGCCTGTTTGCTGAAAACGGGTCACAGGAGAGCAGAATGAACCAAACGCCTGTAATCCACAGAAGTGCAGCCAAAGCTTTGGCTGTACTTCTCCGTAGATAAATGATATAGCTATGTATTCATGAATTTGTTTGTTAATGCAACTAAAAAGTATAAAAATTTGAAGAGAGGATAGGGCCAATCAAAAACGCTCCACACGCTGTGCTGATAGCAATGGACAGCAGAGTGATCCGAGACATAAGGTAATTTACTAAAGGTAAATAGGTTATACGCTTTACAGTGGAACCTTGGTTTACGAGTAACGCGGGTAACGAGCGGTTTGAAAGACGAGCAACTTATTTTTTTTAAATTCTGACTTGGTTTGCAAGTGTTGTCTCGCAAAACGAGCAGAATTCAAGAAAATGGGGTGTGCAGTACTGCATTTGGCCAGGTGTGGGGTGCTGGGGACACTCGGAATGGTTTGGAGACATTTGGATTCCTGAGTTCAGCTGAGCTGTCCCTGAGTATTTCCGAGGCTCTCCGGCGCCCCCCACCCACCTCTGGCCACATGCGGTATTGCATGTAATAGAAATCAATGCGGAACAAATTATCTTTGTCTCCATTGACTTCTATGGGGAAACTCGCTTTGATATGCGAGTGCTCTGGATTACAAGCATTCTCCTGGAACGGATTATGCTCGTAATCCAAGGTACAAGGGAAGTTGCAATGGAGTTTGCCCAAGAGTTTAGTAAATATGATGAAGTTTCACTTTTCAAAAGAATACCCAGTCATGTGCAAGGACAAAAAAAAAGCATCTTTGCTTGCATGTGATCAGATGTTTGATGTAAGCAGAGCTTTATCTCATTCGAATTCCCTTGAAAAGTGCCTATTTGCCTTTAGTAAATCAGCCCCATGACCTCATTATCCTGTTTCTGCTCCTTTAGACCCCTTTCACACTGGGGCGCTTTGCAGGCGCTTTGCAGGCGCTACATCGCTAAAAATAACGACTGCAAATCGCCCTGAAAGAGCCGCTGCTGTGTCTCCAATGTGAAAGCCCCGAGGGCTTTCACACTGGAGCGGTGCGCTGTCAGGACCCAGCATCTTTGGAGCGGTGAAGGAGCGGTGTATACACCGCTCCTTCACGGCTCCTGCCCATTGAAATCAATGGGGCAGCGCGGCTATACCGCCGGAAAGCGCTGCAGCAGCGGCGCTTTGCGGTGGTTTTAACCCTTTCTCGGCCACTAGCGCGGGGGGTAAAAACACCCCGCTAGCGGCCGAATAGCGCCGCGAAATTTGTGGTAAAGCGCCGCTAAAAATAGCAGCGTTTTACTGCCGACGCACCCACCGTCCCAGTGTGAAAGAGGCTTTACTGTGCGATCAGCAGGCTGGGGGCAGGGAGTTGACACCATTGCATTCCATAACTGTAACAGAGAAGTAGTGTCATCCGCCTAGCTGTGCTGTGCGACAGGGTTGCGTTATACCCAGAACAGAAATATAAATCCTTTGGCAGGAAAAACTGTTCTCCTTATATGTATTTTATCTGTGTTTTTAGATGTTTGCCTGGAGTCCAGCTTTAAAAAGTACCATATGACTACTGCAGAATATTTAGCATACATTTTCTCAAGCCTCATAGCTTGATATGGAATACCCAACGCATTTCATGTCAGCTAGGACTCTATTTCCTCTTTGTGTTATCTCCTATACACTCAGCAGCAAGAAGCACTTTACAGAAAGAATATACGGACATTTGCAGCAGTCCCCAGACTCAATTTATTAAACCAACCAACCAGGCAGCTTTTCAACGCTAAAGAGAATATAAAAAAATATCCTATGTAGGTTAGACCCTGATAATATTCCCACGTAGCACTTACAAACAATATCCAAATCACTCAAAGTGGATGTAATCCCTAAGGCCGGCAATATACGGTGCAAATTTATTTTCTGCAACCACGGGTTGCAGGAAAGAAATTTGCACCATTCCCCCATCAACACAGAAAGTGCTGACAGGGAAATCAGCAATTGTCTTCTCCTCGCGGGAGGGTGGGGAAGCCCCCTCCCCCTAGGAGAAGACAGTGATTATCGCTAGCGGCTATAGCAGCTGCTTGTGATAATCAGTAGCTAATAAGGCAGGCTGGTTGTACCCAAGTTCATTGATTGATCAATTTGGTACATTCAGCCTGCCCAATCTAGGCCAGTTTCTGCTGAACCGGCCGAGATTCAAGCCGGGTATGGCCGGCCAAAGGCCCAATGCACACAGGACATTTATTGAACTCCCCTGAATGCCCATGCTCTGGGGGGACGACAGCAGCATTAAAAACCTGCCTAAAGCCACGTTTTGCAAATGCATTTAGGCGTGTCAAGTGCATGGGCGTTCATTCATTTCATTAGCCAGAATATTATTTATTCCGGTCTTTGAAATTAATGAACGCCCAAGCGCTTGACGCTCCTAAACGCATTTAGTGCTAAAGCACGTGTAGATGCATTTACACCAATACTGACGCTGAAACACTACTCTTCTGAACGTGCTGCCCTGAGTTTTTTTCCTAATTTTATACTGTATATGGACACATAGGCTAACATAAAAGGGGGTTTATTTTAATTATCAAAAATGCCTTTTCAGGCATTCCTATTGAAGTCTATGAGTCCAAATCTGTCTCAAAAGCCTGAGCACTCACGTGTGAACAATCACCATTGTAATACATGGGCTTTTGGATGTTGAGCATTTTTGAGCTTTGAGCTACTAAACAACCAGCTGTGATGTGAGTATGGCCCAATGTTGCCAACCTACCAGATTGAAATTTACTGACACAACACCCAAAATTTACTGGCACAGCCACGTTTTTTTACTGACAGTTTTAAGTGCAAATTTGAGTATTTAGGCTACAAACATACAATATGCAATTAGCAATATTATTTAAAAAATTTTTTTTTTTTTTACTTACCAGAAATGGCTGTTGCTAGGCAGATCGTCCTAATCTGCCTCCTCCAGCGCAGCGGTGATCTTCTCTCCTTCCGTCTTCTAGTGAATGGGGCGCGGTGTGTTGTGGGAACTGTGTCCCACAACACACCGCGTTCCCCATTCACAAATAAGACTCGCGCATGCGCAGTAGTCCGCGCGCCGACTCGCGCATGCGCAGTAGGAAACGGGAAGCCGTTTCCCTTACTGAGGATGGCGACGCTGGATCAGGTTCGCCGAGGGACATCTCGGCCTCCACGAGCGACATTGCAGGAGCCCTGGGAGGGTAAGTGTACTTATTAAAAGTCGGCAGCGACTTTTTCTTTAGCTGCTGACTTTAAAAAAAAAAAAAATTTTCAGGTGAAACACCGCTTTAAGGTGAATAATAAGGCAAAAAACATATTTCTTATTTTATTTCCGATATAGTAAGTAAGTAGCTCAGGGACAGGACTCAGGAGGGCAAAAAATTTGTTTGGCTCCATTGCACCATGACATCACATGACATGCTCAGGCACCGCCTCTGCCAGAGCCGCCCGATCACACTGTAGCAGGCACTTGTATGGTCTCAGCCGGCTCCGGACCAAGCCGAGCGGCAGGGCCATATTTTTTACTGGCAACCTTTTACTTTTAGCAGCATTTACTGGCAGGAGAAAATTGCCTGTTTTTTACTGGCTGCCAGTAAAAACACTGACGGTTGGCAACACTGGTATGGCCTTAAAGTGGTATTAAACCCAAAACCAAAAATGTAATATATTGCCGCTTACCAATGATTAGATGTGATGGCTGCATCAGTTTTCATTTTTTAGGCTTTTTTCCCCCGTCTGTTTTCACCTGGTGATGTGGCCAGTAACACATCTCCTGTATTAGAGTGCCTACACTTTGGATAAAGGAGCACAGAAAACCGCTTTATCAGTCTAGGGCAGTGATGGCAAACCTTGGCACTCCAGATGTTTTGGAACTACATTTCCCATGATGCTCAACTACAGTGCAGAGTGCATGAGCATCATGGGAAATGTAGTTCCAAAACATCTGGGGTGCCAAGGTTCACCATCACTGGTCTAGGGGGAGGGGAGTGTTAGATATACTAGCAGATTTAGATACACCAAAATTGAAGCCAAAACTTCAGCCAACACTTTGAGCAAACCATTTACTTTTCCTTTTGGGATAAAGTTTTTACCATAAATAAATAAAAGCGGATCATTGTAAGCACCTCTGTCAGTATTATATGGTTTGTCTCATTACTGTAACTGATACATCTGCAGGAAAGATTGTTCTTTTGTAAAAGAACAGCACTTACTGGCCAAATTAACTGGCGAAAAAAAAAAAGCATAAAAAAGGAAAACTTAGGCCTCATGCACACGGATAAACAGAAGTCTTTGGGAGTTTGGGCGTTTTTTTTTTTTTTTTTTTTAACAGCCCTTAAACTCCCCTCTATGTTATCCTTTGTGTCCATGAACACATGGACGTTTTTTGACATTTAATAGCAGGGGAGTTTATGGGCTGTTGTCTGAACACCCTAAAATTGTGTTTAAGAGCAGTTCTTCTGGCCACAAAAAATGCTGAACGCTGCAAAACGCACATAAATGCTCATAAACGCGCTTTTATCAGTGTTTTTTGAGCTAAATGTTTCCTAGATCTTGGTGTCTTCATAACCACACTTCTAAACAGATTGAATGTCCTGTTATATCCCCCACACACACTGAATGGCTGAGCAATTTGATTGGCCTTTTCCATTAAATGCTTTGATCTGCTCCTGTCTTTCAGAGTGACAGGAGATCACCCCAAGCTGTGAACAGCTGTAGTCATAAATTGCCCTAATCTGCATTTTTGCATATTAACATTAACAAGTCCCCTTTGATATGTGTGACTACTGATTAGATTAACAGATGCCGCCTGAACACCCTTTTGAGGTGTAGAATAGACTTGAATCCCCAATCTATATTCTTGCATATTGACATCAACATAGCCCAGAATCATTATCTGTTCCCCTTTGATATGTGGAGTAATTCTTGTTTGGCCACTTCCCCTTTGATATGTGTAATTAGGTTAACAGATAACAATGTGGCCTGCTTAGAATGCCTACATATAATGCCTATATAAAATACATTAAAAACACTACACATATCTAATATATATATATATATATATAACATACTACAAATGTAAGCTTGTGTAATTTTTAAAAAAAGCAGATGCTGAAAAATGTGCATAAACGCTTTTAAAAAACGCTGCTAAAAGTGTGTTTTTGAAGCAGTGTTTCCGGCCAGCAATCCGACGTCCAGAATTACTTTTTTGAGCGTCCTGTGTACATGGAGCCTTATGCAGCCATCATTAATAACAATATGTGTGGCACTAAGATCAGTGAATGAATGGATAAGTAGATAAATAAATAAAAATACAATGTAATAGGGTGAATGTCTATGAGAATAACCTAGTGCACAAATCTACTAATAAATAAATTCATGAATTAAATAAATATATTGAATTAATAATAAATATATCCTGTGCAAAAAGTCCAAAACTGTGCAAATAACATTCAAGTATTGTAACGTCCAAAATAAAGTGTGTTGTCTGTGTGTTGCACACTATCCTAGGGGTACACTAGGATTGTGTGTACACCACATGAAGGCACCTGCATCACTTTTATCCATCTCCCTATGATGGACTGTCAAGATTATGAGTCAATATATTAAAGATAGTGTGCAACACACGGAGCACTTGCACTTTATTTTGGACTTTTTTGCACAGGATATATTTATTATTAATTCAATAGATTTATTTGATTAATTCATTTATAAGTAGATTTGTGCACTAGGTTATTCTTATAGACATTCATTGTATTTTTATTTATCTACTTATCCATTTATTCACGGTTTGATTAGCGCCACACATATTGTCATTTAAAGCGGGATTCCACCCTAAAGTGGAACTTCCGCTTTTCGTAACCCTCCCCCGCTCCGGTGTCACATTTGGCACCTTTCAGGGGGGAGGGGGGTGCAGATACCTGTCTAAGACAGGTATTTACACCCACTTCCCTTGGGAGTCTATGCCTCTTCCTGTCCCGCCGCGCTGTCTGCTGGGACACACACACAGGTCCCAGAGACAGCACGGACGATTCTCATTGCACTGTGCGACTCGCGCATGCACAGTAGGGAACCGGGAAGTGAAGCCGCAACGCTTCACTTCCTGATTCCCTCACCGAGAATGGTGCCGGCAGCAGCAGAGAGCCGAGCGATTGATCGCCCTCTGCTGCCGACATCGCTGGACCCTGGAAGAGGTAAGTGTCCATTTATTAAAAGTCAGCAGCTGCAGTATTTGTAGCTGCTGGCTTTTGAAAAAAATTTATTTCAGGCGCAATCCCTCTTTAAGTTTGTATTGTCAGATTTAGGGAAGTGTGGGGAGTGCTGGCAGCTGTCTATTTTATTTTATTTTATTTGAATAGTTAATTTTAGCAGCTCACAAGGTTTTCACCTACTTATGCAGCCACCACATCTAAGAATTGGTAAGCTACAATATAATAAATACTTAAAATTAAATTAATCTGCGCAAACAGAACATAAAACTAAATATAACAAACAAAAGAAAATTGCAAGCTGAACACTGAAGGCAAATTCCACAGCACCTCAAAGTAATGTTATGAAATCTTAAAGTGCAGTGCAATAAATAGTCAATAATTCTCTTAATGAAATTCTTAAAAATCTTCAGCAAGAGAAATTCATCCAGCAGAGATAAGGAGCCAAATGGTGAATCAGAAACAGTGTCCTAAAATGCATCCAGGTGCAAAAAGATGTGCATTCCCACCGCCAGATACCTTAAAACTATGACCCCTGAATGAACAGGATGGTCATTACGCGCATTCTCCTATGGGGGTAAAGATTCCTCATGCGACCAGTGCAACTCCATAATGGCAAATGCTCAGTGATGTTTGCAGCACATATAGAAAGTCAAAAAAGAAGACAAATATCGCTCTCTGCCAGTTACTTAAAATAATAAATAAAAATAAAAAATAAGGTAAGATAAAATAGAATCACACGTACAAGCCATGCGCTTATCTTAAGTGCACCATGGACGCTCAATGTTACAAACAAGTATCAGAAGATAGCTGCAGGTGACGTCAGATACTCCATACGCGTTACGTCCTGGGTGGGACTTTTGGGTTTAATACTGCTTTAATTGAGAAAACATTGTACATCCATATCTTGTCATCTCTATTATGGCCTTGGGTCATCCATACTCCATAAGTATAGACCTCAGTCAAGTTCACAATTACATTAGTATCAAATATGTTTCCATTATATGACTAGATCCATTTTCCACTGATGTCAGCATCTACAAATATATTTTTCATTCATATGATCTGATACATTCTCCACCCCCCCCCCCCCGCGCCATTATCTTATAAATTTTTAAGTACATGGGGACAACATCAGCAATGTCCTGCTGATCCTGTCCTGATTATAATTCCTTGCCTTGTTTCTGAATGTAGACAGATTTAGGTTCACGCTGAGTACTTTAAATAATCAAAATAGGTGATTACAGTACAATCATGTGTCTCAGCTAGTCCAAGCTGTACAGTGTCTGTCTTCTTAAAATGCTGCCTGTCTATAAGTGCAATTAAAATAAATGATAGTGGTACATAGGAGATATATGAAGTTGTTATAATACTGAGAAATGTTACTACAGTGTATAGTTTTGAGTTTGGAATCTCACATCCTCACATTCCCAGATTGTGCTTTTTAGATCCCGAATCAGTTATAGAGAGTTCAGTAAAGCCGGTCATACATATTACACAGCAGTTGGGTGCACTGACCTACTTCCACCCAAAACATATAGAAGAGCTCACTCCTTGAATCTTTTTGCAGCCATTTCTACTATCAAAATGATATTTAAACTTTATAACCATAAAAATTAGCAAAAGGCCGGAATGCCAGAAAACATATCACTGAGGTCCGATATGGACTGCTGTATGAGTATGGTAGGCTAAGTCAACAGCTGGCATCCCATATGCCGCGTACACACGATCGGACTTTCCGACAACAAAACCGTGGAATTTTGTTCGAAGGTTGTTGGCTCCAACTTGTCTTGCATACACACGGTTACACAAATGTTGGCCAACAATTACGAACGTAGAAGTTCAATAGTCATGTGATTTCTCCATTAAGAACGCTAGTTTTACAAGACCGAGCGCTTCCAGCTCGTACTTGATTCCGAGCATGCATGAACTCTTGTGTGACGGACTTGTGTACACACGATCGGAAAGTCTGAGAACAAAGTTTTGTTGGCGGAAAATTTGAGAACCTGCTAGCCATTTGTTGGCGGAAAGTCCAACAACAAATGCTCGATGGAGCATACACACGGTCGGACTTTCAGCCAACAAGCTCACATCCAACATTTCCCGTCGGAAAATCCGATCGTGTGTACACGGCAATACAGTATAATGTCCTGTTTGTGCACCTGCCGACCTTGGAGTTTTAGCCGTTGTGTCCAATGTTACATTGGGCAATGCAGGCTTCGGTCTATAGGCTGTATAAATAGTGGACATGATTTTTGTCTTCCTATTACCCATGGAAATGTAGTATTCATATAAAACTGGTTTACACAGAGATGAGTTCTAATGGTGGCAAAGGTTGTGGCCTTTTAGCCATACAGGAAGGCATTGGCTGACCAGGCATTGGGGCTGATTTACCAAAACTGGAGAGTGCAAAATCTGGTGCAGCGCTTCATAGAAACCAATCAGCTTCCAGGTTTTTTATTTTTTTGTCAAAGCTTAATTGAACAAGCTGATGTTAGAAGCTGATTGGCTACCATGCACAGCTGCACAAGATTTTGCATTCTCCAGTTTTAGTAAATCAACCCCATGGTCTCTAGCTTAAAGTTTTCATTCATTTGGCACAATTTCACAAAACTTAAAGTGTATGTATAATGTAGAGAATACGATTTCCTTTCATTTGAACCCAGTCTTGCCACACAGATTTACTCCAGCCCTGAGAAATCCTCTTTTATTGTTCAGTTAGAAAGATCTTGACAAAGTGCTGAAAACTTTGTCAAAAACGCCCCCTTGCTGTGAGTGACAGGTGATTTACATATCTCATGCACTAGCCTGAGACAGGCACATCCTGTGTAATTATAAAAAGTGAGAAATCCACCCCTCTCCCACATGACAAATCCTGGTGATGGAAAGGAATGTTATCTGTGATCAGGTGACCTCAGACACACACACTGCACTATAACAATCATCAGATCACTGGATGTTCTACTCTGCCCAACTCTGCCTACATACATCTCCCCTATATTCTTCTTGCTGTTCACTCGAGAATTAATTTTCTTTCACTCTGATCTGTGGTCTGTGCCTGTCTCAGGCTAGTGCATGAGATATGTAAATCGCCTGTCACTCACAGCAAGGGGGCATTTTTGACAAAGTTTTCAGCACTTTGTCAAGATTTTTCTAACTGAACAATAAAAGAGGATTTCTCAGGGCTGGAGTAAATCTGTGTGGCAAGACTGGGCTCAAATGAAAGGAAATCTTATTCTCTACATTATGACATATTTGGGTTTACATCCACTTTAAAGAGGAAGTAAACCCTCTTGAAAAAATCGGAAAAAAAAAAAAACCTGCAAGACAAAGGCATAATTAGCTAGTATGCATAGCATACTAGCTAATTATGCATCACTTACCTGAAATCGAAGCCTCGGCATCGGTCCTCTTCTCCCCCTCCGACCGCCGACATCTTCTCCCGGAGTGACTTCCGGGTATCGCGGCTCCGGCGCTGTGATTCGCTGGAGCCGCGATGACGTCACGCGCATGCGCACGAGAGCGGCATATAACTGAAGCATCGGCATATAGCGCCGATGCTTCAGTTGTCGCTAGTGCGCATGTGCCGCATGACGTCGGCACATGCAAGTACAGGTATATCTCCTAAACCGTGCAGGTTTAGGAGATATCCCTGTTAGCTACAGGTAAGCCTTAATATAGGCTTACCTGTAAGGTAAAGTTGTAAAAGAGGGTTTACTTCCTCTTTAAGCAGGGAATCCTGACTTTCCTTATAATCCTTTCGGCTGTTAGCCACCCGGGTGGGTCATGTGCCGGACGCATGTCATTCTTGCTGGAGGACAAAAAAACCTGCAAGAAAGCACAGGTAAGGTGTAAGTGGGCCTTTTGTAGAGACACTGGTGTTGATTTACTAAAACTGGAGTGTGCAAAATCTGGTGCAGCTCTGCATGGTAGCCAATCAGCTTCTAACTTCCTCTTCTTCAATTAAGCTTTGACAATAAAACCTGGAACCTAATTGGTTTCTACGCAGAGTTGCAACAGATTTTGTTTTCACTCTCCAGCTTTAGTAAATCAACCCCATTGTCAGTTTGCCCTGCATAGCAAGGTGACCGTGATTTGCAAATTAGCAGCTCTGCCAGCTTCAAAAACGACATTAAAATGTTCATGGATTATAGCTAAACAACATCTGAGACTGCAGAGAATTATTTAAGAATACTCTTTATGTCAAAGGATCTTGTTTGAGATGTAATTAGGGAAATGCTAATGCATACATACACAGAATGTGGAATTCCACCTGATTTGTTTTTGTTAATACATATTTTTAAATATAGGAAATTATGTGTTATAAATGTGAAAATCTATGAATTTTATTTGAGAGTAATATATAATAGTTAGGATGAATTCAAATGTATGTAATTATTTCTGTACTAAATAAGTTAACAAATAAAAAAAAGGAGCTATTGCTAATGTCATTTTTTCGTGTCCATCATTAATATGAGTGAATTTTGGCTAAAGTATGTGATATTCTGAGCTGCATATGGTATGTCAAAGGTAAGTCAGCCAATGCAATATGGATCAGTCCATTCCTTGATACGGAGAATAGAGTTTCCTGGTTTAGTAAAAAAAATCTTTTATTGCTAACAGAAGAAAATACGAGCTTAAAGGATTAGTCCACTCAAAACTTGCCTTCAGTTTTGGCTAGATTCTCGTTGCCTGAATCTCTTATCGGTGTGTTAAAGGAAAACCTATTCTTAGAAAAATACAGAGGCTGCTAATGCGAGTTGCCTGGCTGTCTCTGATTTCCACACTTTTTAAATTACTGGCCTGTAACAAGCACTCAGATTAGAAATGATTTGCAATTTATAACTCGTGCTTTGTATACTTCTACCAAGTCTGTGCATTAGAACATATTAAAGCCACTGAATCAGTCTGGACAGGCAACTAGCATTTTGAAAGAAAAAATGGCTGGTGATGAAGGAGACCTGCCACAGTTCTCTGTTACAAGTTGCAAGTTCCTTGGCAATCATCTTCATTCCTGGCTCACCAATTTGTGAGTTGCCCAAAATAAATATGTGGGTTGTCTAACTTGATTGACTGAATTCTTGTTTTGTGTCAGTTGTTCAGTGTGGTTCATTTACCAAAGGGGAACTTTTTATTTACTTTGCATATGATTGGATGATTGAAGTGAACATCACTGAGCTAATCTGTCCCATTAATACCGGATTAAGGCCATGGGTGAAGAACGGTTAAATGTTAGTGTTAGCCTAAAGCCAGCCATACATGGATCGAAATTAGGCCAGTTCAGCAGGGACCGACTGAATGACAATCCATGTATGGGCACTGTGGGCTCTACCAATCAACTTCTTAACAATCGCCCTGTTGAATCAGTGCTACAGGCTATAGCTTTCAATGCTGATCAGTGTATTCTGACAGCAGGGAAGAATTCCCTACTGTCAGAGAACAATAGCTCAGCAGGGAGGATTTCCTCATTCACCTCCAATGTGTGGATGAGGGAATCGTTTTTTTTCCGTTCAATCCACCGGTCATCTATGGGCTGCATACGTTTAATGGTTTTGTGTGCGTGTGTGGGGTGGTTAGTTTCTTGGTTTCAAATACCAACACACAGAAAAAGAACATAGATATAGACTAATTTTACTCAAAAATATTATAATGGAAGCTAGGTAAAGAGCAACTTTACTCAAAACGGTCATAGAAAGAGGTAGGTAAAGACCAACTTTACTTAAAACTGTCGGAGGAAGGTAGATAAAGACCAACTTTACTCATAACTAATATAGTGCAAGGTAGGTAACAGACTTTACTCAAAACTGGCATAGGAAGAGGTAGGTAAACACCAACTTTACTCAAACATATTATAGTGGAAGGTAGGTAAAGACCAACATTACTCAAATCTATTATAGTGGAAGGTAGGTAAAGACCAACTTTACTCAAAACTATTATAGTGGAAGGTAGGTAAAGACCAACTTTACTCAAAACTATTATAGTGAAAGGTAGGTAAAGGCCAACTTTACTCAAAACTGGCATAGGAAGAGGTAGGTAAACACCAACTTTACTCAGATTATAGTGGAAGGTAGGTAAAGACCAACATTACTCAAAACTATTATAGTGGAAGGTAGGTAAAGACCAACTTTACTCAAAATTATTATAGTGGAAGGTAGGTAAAGACCAACTTTACTCAAAACTATTATAGTGGAAGGTAGGTAAAGGCCAACTTTACTCAAAACTGGCATAGGAAGAGGTAGGTAAACACCAATTTTACTCAGATTATAGTGAAAGGTAGGTAAAGACCAACATTACTCAAAACTATTATAGTGGAAGGTAGGTAAAGACCAACTTTACTAAAAACTGGCATAGGAAGAGGTAGGTAAATACCAACTTCATTCTAAACTGTCATAGAGGAAGGTAGGTAAAGACCAACTTTGCGCAAAAATTTTATTTCAGGTTTACATAGTTGTTGGTAAAATGAATCACAAACTGGCTTCTTATCTCAAGGACTCCAAAACCAAACAGTTGTGTTACCTTCCCTCTATTGGGTAGTAAATCCAGCTGTAAAGCAGCAATCTCTCTTTTGTGTAGCAGACAGCGGAAACACAAACTACCACGTTAAAATCTTAACTCCAACTCAGCAATGCCCACCAAGAACTAAAAATTAAGTTGAATTGGTGGTTCTCCATGTAAACCTGTGCAATTAATGGGTGAAAAGCCTACAATAAAATCTTATGCATATTTAGTATAAAGGGCAACTAAACTAAAGCAACTAATGAGCAAAGGACTAGTCACCAGTATTGCCTGAGGTCTCTTAGATGATGTTTACCATTAATGACTTACCATGCCTTGTTCTGCACTGTGTCTCTGTGGAGACGGCCATTTTGGTAAAGGTAGGGTTATGCTTCCTCTTGTCAGATAAAGGCGTACAAGGTGCAGCACAGTGGTGATATTACCAAATCTCACTCATTATCTCCTTGGACTAGCAGCCAGCGGTACTGTGCCTTAAGTCTCTCACTGTAGACATACAGCTATGAGGCTATAGGCACAGGAGGCCCTAGGTACCCTCACATACCATTAAGTGTACTGATATTTTTCAAGGAGAATTTAAGACAAAGGGTGGTGTTCCACATATTCATGGTGCGGCTGAGAAAAAGTTACCATTTCTAGATGTTCCCTATAAGATAGCAAATCTTTACTTTTTGAGTTCAGGTCCACCCTAGGCCTTTTAGAATGCTGCTTGTAAATCAAAAACGTTATGAGTAATTCAAGTTTATATTGTGTTAGGCTTTACAGCAGAAAATTATGGCATTGTTTATAAAAAGAACAATTCAGCATAAGTCCTGGTCAATCAGGGAGCCCTACTGCCATAGGCACTGCATGCGCTGCTGACCCCTGAATCAATGATCAAAAGGCATATTTTATGGATCCATCAGTGAGGCTAACAGAACAGCAGTGACTATATAATTGTGCTTATACAAAGAGCCATAAATCTTGCAACACTGAGCAATACCATTGGTTAAAGCAGCACACATTCCCATCTTCCTAAGCACACATGATTCCAAATACATTAGTATTAGTTACATTTGTTGAACAGAGGCGTAGCTTGAAGCTTCTTGGCCTTGATGCAAAAGTTGACCTGGGGCTCCCTCCCCCCCTACCACCCGCCACAGGTGGGTCCTCTGACTTCCAAATTCACATACAAGCCCACTGCTTTCCCTCGGCAGCTCAGAGTGTGGCCTGCCTGCCCCCTACCTTTTATTTTTTACAAATTATTTCTTTAACAGCCCTGTTGAGGGACTTTGGTTAAATATCAGGGGTCTACACAGACCCCTGATATCTCACTTTTGAGATAGAGGAAGTGATTGAGATCCTCAATCTTTATCTCTGCAGCCTCAGCTGCACAGAATGAGCATGCCTCAGTTATAAATGAACACAGTGAGTGATCGTTAGTGATCACTCACTGTGTTCATTCAGTAAAGGAAGGTGCCCCCTTCCCGCCGCTCTCCATCCTGAAAGGATACCCCGCAGCAGCCTGGGGGTGGGGGGAGACGAGGGGAAGCTGGCAGTGATGCAAGGGGGGAACACAGAGGGGCTGGGCAGCAGAAGGAAGGTGAACCTGGACAAGAGGGATGACAGGTATATTGCATCCCTTCCTTGCCGACCCCCAGAACCTTGAAGGCAGGGGCAACATTTACTGGAACAGATCTGTATTTTCTTTCTGCAGCAGATTAAAGCCGGCGGGAAGGAGAGGAGGAGAAGAAAGCTTTCAGCTGCTGCAGGAGAAAAATACTGATCGGTTCCAGTAAATGTCCCCCCTGATGCCCCTCCTGTCTAGGTTCCATGGGTTGGCAAGGAAGGGATGCGATCTGCCCATCACCTGCCTGTAATCAATGGGTAGATCGCAATCAATGGGTTGCCGACCTCCAGCTAATGTGACGTGATGTTGAAAGTCTATCTGGTAATATCTTAGTTGCTGAACAAAGATGTTTTTTTCTGTCCAGTCCAGCTATCAGATTACTACAAATTTACACTACCACTTGTCATGTTAAAGGTAACAACATGACATAAAAACTAAACCTGGCTATACACCAGGAGATTTTTGAAAGAACATTTGTATGAATATTGGTACAAAAATTCTTTGAACATTTGATAACTGGTCGAATTTTTTTTGAAAAGTATTCAAAATTTGGTTTGCTTTTAAAGTGGTTGTAAACCCTTACAAAGCACTTTGACCTACAGGTAAGCCTAGAATAATGCCGCGTACACACGTGCGGACTTTTGCCGGCGGACCTAGTCCAGCGGACAATCCCGCAGGACTTTCCAGCTGGGTCCGCTGGACTTTCCGAGCGTGTGGACTTGCCCACACACGCACGGACTTCTCCAGCGGATAATCCGCCGGCCAAAAGTCCGCGGGACTTTTGAAAATGAACGGACTTGCCCACACACGGAGCAGTCCGTTCATTTCGAACGTAACTTCAGGTTACGTAGCTAGCGTAGGCAGTAAATGCCGCCGCGCTAGCTCCGCAAGCTGGCATGGATTTAAAGGGAATCCCCACGCCGAAAAAACGGCGTGGGGGTTCCCCCCAAATCCATGTCAGACCCTCATCCGAGCACGCAGCCTGGCAGGCCAGGAAAGGGGTGGGGACGAACGAGCGCCCCCCCCCCTCCTGAGCCGTACCAGGCCGCGTGCCCTCAACATGGGGGGTGCCCTGGGGAAAGGGGGGCCGTGCGGCCCCCCCACCCCAAAGCACCTTGTCCCCATGTTGATGAGGACAAGGGCCTCTTCCCGACAACCCTGGCCGTTGGTTGTCGGGGTCTGCGGGCGGGGGCTTATCGGAATCTGGGAGCCCCCTTTAATAAGGGGGCCCCCAGATACCGGCCCCCCACCCTATGTGAATGAGTATGGGGTACGATGTACCCCTACCCATTCACCTAAGGTGTAAAATGTAAAGTACAAAAACACACACACTTTTGAAAAAATATTTTATTGCACTGCTCCGGGGGTCTTCTTCCGTCTTGGGGGTCTTCTCGCCGGACTCCTCCGCTCTCTTCTGCTCTTTTACCTAGCTCTTTCACGAGGGGAGGAGTCCGGCTACCTTCTTCGTCGTCGCCGCCGTCGTCTGGGGGTCTCGATCCGCCTTCGGGGGTCTTCCGGGGGTCTCTTCTGTTCTTGCGGCGGTCGTCGTCTTCCGCGCCGCCGGCGCCTTCTTCTTCTTGTCCTTCTTCTTGTCCTTCTTGTTCTTCTTCTTCTTCCGATGTTGACCCGACGCTCTCTCTGCCCGGAATGCCTGTGCCGCTCTGCGCTCGGACTTATATAGGGACATGGGGGACAGGGTCACATGTTCATGTCACATGGTGACCCCGCCCCCTTGCGATGTCACAGTCCCAGCATCCTCCGGGACTGTGACAACACAAGGGGGCGGGGTCACCATGTGACATGTGCATGTGACCCTGTCCCCCATGTCCCTATATAAGTCCGAGCGCAGAGCGGCACAGGCATTCCGGGCAGAGAGAGCGTCGGGTCAACATCGGAAGAAGAAGAAGAACAAGAAGGACAAGAAGAAGGACAAGAAGAAGAAGGCGCCGGTGGCGCGGAAGACGACGACCGCCGCAAGAACAGAAGAGACCCCCGGAAGACCCCCGAAGGCGGATCGAGACCCCCAGACGACGGCGGCGACGACGAAGAAGGTAGCCGGACTCCTCCCCTCGTGAAAGAGCTAGGTAAAAGAGCAGAAGAGAGCGGAGGAGTCCGGCGAGAAGACCCCCAAGACGGAAGAAGACCCCCGGAGCAGTGCAATAAAATATTTTTTCAAAAGTGTGTGTGTTTTTGTACTTTACATTTTACACCTTAGGTGAATGGGTAGGGGTACATCGTACCCCATACTCATTCACATAGGGTGGGGGGCCGGTATCTGGGGGCCCCCTTATTAAAGGGGGCTCCCAGATTCCGATAAGCCCCCGCCCGCAGACCCCGACAACCAACGGCCAGGGTTGTCGGGAAGAGGCCCTTGTCCTCATCAACATGGGGACAAGGTGCTTTGGGGTGGGGGGGCCGCACGGCCCCCCTTTCCCCAGGGCACCCCCCATGTTGAGGGCACGCGGCCTGGTACGGCTCAGGAGGGGGGGGGCGCTCGTTCGTCCCCACCCCTTTCCTGGCCTGCCAGGCTGCGTGCTCGGATGAGGGTCTGACATGGATTTGGGGGGAACCCCCACGCCGTTTTTTCGGCGTGGGGAGTCCCTTTAAATCCATGCCAGGTCACGGAGCTAGCGCGGCGGCAGTAACTGCCTACGCTAGCTACTAGGGGTGCAACGGATCAAAAAACTCACGGATCGGATCGATCCTCGGATCAGGAGTCACGGATCGGATCATTTTTCGGATCAGCAAATAATAATTGAATTTGCAAAAACCTGTGAAAATTCCGCCACCATATAGTCCCCACTGTAATATCCACGTCATCTCCCCCACTGTAATATCCACATCCTCTCCCCACTGTAGTATTGGCTGGGTATCGCAGAGTATTGGCTGGGTAATGCAGAGTATATGCAGGGTTAATGCAGAGTATTGGCTGGGTAATGCAGAGTATATGCAGGGTTAATGCAGAGTATCGCAGAGTATTGGCTGGGTAATGCAGAGTATCGCAGAGTATTGGCTGGGTAATGCAGAGTATCGCAGAGTATTGGCTGGGTAATGCAGAGTATCGCAGAGTATTGGCTGGGTAATGCAGAGTATCGCAGAGTATTGGCTGGGTAATGCAGAGTATCGCAGAGTATTGGCTGGGTAATGCAGAGTATCGCAGAGTATTGGCTGGGTAATGCAGAGTATCGCAGAGTATTGGCTGGGTAATGCAGAGTATCGCAGAGTATTGGCTGGGTAATGC
Source organism: Lithobates sylvaticus (assembly GCA_028564925.1). Lineage (NCBI taxonomy): Eukaryota > Metazoa > Chordata > Amphibia > Anura > Ranidae > Lithobates > Lithobates sylvaticus. Next base: position 166,638,958 of record CM053037.1, on the reverse strand, counting down.
AGAGTATCGTAGAGTATTGGCTGGGTAATGCAGAGTATATGCAGGGTTAATGCAGAGTATATGCAGGGTTAATGCAGGGTTAATGCAGAGTATATGCAGGGTTAATGCAGAGTATATGCAGGGTTAATGCAGGATATTGGCTGGGTAATGCAGGGTATGTTTACAAGTGATCGCTCCGTCAAATTTGACGGAGCGATCACATTGTAAACAGTGGCCGGGTGTACCAAGATGGCCGCCGCTCCGGAGCTAGGCCGAAGCCGCGGCCTTTCCTAAGGCCGAAGCCGCGGCCTTTCCTAAGGCCGCCGGGTGTACAAAGATGGCCGCCGCCGCTCCGGAGCTAGGCCGAAGCCGCGGCCTTTCCTAAGGCCGAGGCCGCGGATCGCGGGGTGTGCCGATCCGAACGGGGTGGCCCGTTCGGATCACGGATCGGCGACGATCCGTTGCACCCCTACTAGCTACGTAACCTGAAGTCACGTGCTAAATGAACGGACTTGCCGATGAGCGGCAAGTCCCTTCATTTCAAAAGTCCCGCGGACTTGCCCACTAACGGCGGGATTGTCCGCTGGACTTGGAATAATTTGAAAACAAAACTTCAAACTTTAGTCCGCCGTACTTTGGCGCCAAAAAGTCCGCCGGCGCCCACACACGAGGGGGTTATCCGCTGGACTTCAGTCCAGAGGATAATCCCGCGGGATTGTCCCTTCGTGTGTACGCCGCATAAGGCTTACCTGTAGGTCCAATAAATATCTCCTAAACCTACATGGTTTAGGAGATATTTAGAAAAAAAGAGGCATCGCTGTCTAAGGCGCATGCGCCGTAGATAGCGGCGCGCAGGCGCACTGAGCATGCCGAGATCACGGCGATATGCCGCTCTCGTGCGCATTCGCAGGAGTGACGTCATCGCCGCTCCAGCAAATGACAGCGCTGGAGCGGGGAGACCCGGAAGTCACTCTGGAATTGATGGCGGCGGCGGAGGTCGTGGACGAGGGTCGCTTCGGGGGCTTCGTTCTCAGGTAAGTTATTCATAATGAGCTAGTATGCTATAGGAAGCCTATGGGTGACGTCATCACTCCCAGGCATTGCCAGCGATTGTTATTCTCTCTCTCCTCTCCCCTGCAAGCCAGGAATGGTTGACACAGGGGAGACCATGTGACCTGACTGAAGCAGGCCTGAAAATGGGTAAGTATACAGTTCTTTCTTACACAGGTTAGTCAGAACATGTCTTAGGAGGGGAATTGGAATTCTACCAAAATTTCCCAAACGAAAACAAAATTCACTGTTAGAAATTTGTTTGTTTATGCAAGAAAAAATTTCCATCTTGCTCCTTTGAATTTTCTCATCACTCCAGTTGAAAATGACCTGCGATTTGACCCCACTAATGACTTATGCCCCGTACACACGATCAGACTTTCCGACAACAAAACCGTGGAATTTTGTTTGAAGGTTGTAAAAGGAGAAGCAAGGATAGAGTTAGGGGACTATAGCGGTAAACGGAAAAACGAAAAAAAGTGGATAATACTTGCAACTTTTTGAATAAGAAATAATTTTTTATTTTTTTATTATTTACAAAATAGTTTATTCCTGAACAATTAAAGGAATTCAGGAATAAACTATTTTGTAAATAATAAAAAAAAAATTTTTTTTCTTATTCAAAAAGTTGCAAGTATTATCCACTTTTTTTCGTTTTTCCGTTTACCGCTATAGTCCCCTAACTCTATCCTTACTTCTCCTTTTACCATACAATCCGGGACGAGGTATAACTGCCACCCGAGCTATCCAAGCCTCCCTCTCCACACTTTGTTTGAAGGTTGTTGGCTCCAACTTGTCTTGCATACACACGGTCACACAAATGTTGGCCAACAATTATGATCGTAGTGATGTACAAGACATACGGCGAGCCGATAAAAAGGAAGTTCAATAGTCATGTGATATCTTTATTACGAACGCTAGTTTTACAAGGCCGAGCGGCTCGTACTCGATTCCAAACATGCGTAGACTTTTGAGCGACGGACTTGTGTATACACGATCGTAAAGTCCGACAACAAAAACTTGTTGGCGGAAAATTTGAGAACCTGCTAGCCAACATTTGTTGGTGGAAATTCCGACAACAAATATTCGATGGAGCATACACACGGTCTGACTTTCCACCAACAAGCTCACATCCAATATTTGTTGTCGGAAAATCCAATCATGTGTACGGGGCATAAGAGTTTCAACTAAAACAGCAGCCTGCTTAAGGGATACTTCTCATTTAACTGCTTCCCGCCCACATCATTGTAAAGTGATGGATGGGCGGGAACCTTATTGTTCTCGGAGGACGTCATATGACGTCCTCCAGAGAAACTGGCAGTGCTACAGCGACCGGTCACCTGCTGCATCCACCGGATACAACGGGTGACTGATCACTATACCGGCCCGCTGCCAGTGTCACGTGATCACTGTGTCCAACCACAGCAGACCACATGACAGATGTAAACAATGAATGGCTTCCTTTCATGCCATTCATTGTATACAATTGTGTTGCTAATTGTGATTGGTCACAGTGATCACACGGTACAGACAGGGCCAATCACAGCCCATTTGTACCATGTGATGATCTGCAACCAAACACAACAATAGACAGACTCTACACACTGTCATTCAGTCAAAATATTTGCGCCATTTCTCTTACTATATACCTCAGTCTACTTTACAAAAAAGGTAATTTGGGGATGTATTTGTACTGTCCTGGTGTTTTCGGGCCTCAAGAAATTAAATAGGCCATTAGTACATCAGGATTCATCAATTTTCAGATCCACTGTATATACATACCATAGTTTGTAGACGCTATAAAACTCTCCTACAGACTAAATAATATACACTGATTTGAGTTATTTTCACCAAAGCAATGTAGCAGAATACAATTTGGCCTAAATTTATGAAGAAAGATTATTTATTTACAAAATTTTATAACGCAAACGAAGAAAAACTTTTTTTTTTTCAAAAATGTTGGCCTATTTTTGTTTATTTTGCAAAAATAGCAATTAAATGGTAATTAGATATCACTGAAAGAAAGCTCTGTTGGTGTGGAAAAGAAAATAATAGAAATTTCATATGGGTACAGTGTTGCATGAGCAGGAAGTGCGTACTGTCCCTTGCTGATTTATTTCTTTTTTTCGGGTTCAGCTTTAAGTTATACATTCTAGTTTACTGCCAGACAGGATAGAAATTCACAGGAGAGACAAGAAGAGGGGGGCACATAATATGAGTACACTATGTGTGGACAGGGAGGCAATACAGAGTCATAAATGGAGTCCTTGATAAATAGACCCAGAAAAATCGAAGGATCTCTTGATGTGCAAGTAAATAAAATACAATTGAATGTAAGGCTCATTACACCTAGAGTGATACCAGAAGAAAATCAATGAGCACTCATGTAGGACATAGGCAAGATGTGCGTTTAGGGTGTCTGGGCAGAAATTCTAATTACCGTATATACTCGAGTATAAGCCGAGTTTTTTCAGCACATTTTTTTGTGCTGAAAGTGCCCCCCTCGGCTGGTTTCTAGCACCAAGTGGCCCTGAGATACAGGGCCCCAAAGTCGGTCAACTGTGTCCATCCGAGATCACGGCGATATGCTGCTCGTGTGCGCATGTGCTGGAGTGACGTCATCGCAGCTCCAGCGAATGACAGCGCAGGAGCGGCGAGACCCGGAAGTCACTCCAGGTTTGATGGCGGCGCAGAAGATCGTGGATGAGGACCGCTTCGGGGGCTTCGTTCTCAGGTAAGTCATTCATAAGTCATATGCATACTAGCTCATTATGCCGTTTGCCTTGCAGGTTCCGTTTTTTTTTTTAAATAGGCTTTACTAAATATCTCCTAAACCTACATGGTTTAGGAGATATTTAGAAAAGAAAAGGCACCGCTGTCTACGGCGCATGCGCTGTAGACAGCGGCGCGCAGGCGCACTGAGCATGCCGAGATCACGGCAAAATGCTGCTCGTGTGCGCACGTGCTGGAGTGACGTCATCGCAGCTTCCGTTTTTTTTTTAATAAGCTAGTATGCTATCATACTAGCTCATTATGCCTTTGCCTTGCAGGTTCCGTTTTTTTTTTTTTTAAAGAGACAATAAATCTCTTGATCGCAGCCAAAAGTGACTGGCGCCCATAATTTCATCTTGCATTACACCCACCATGCCTGGTAACTCACTCTACAAAGAAGGATGTCAGCTTTCCCTAAACCTTGAGGTCACCATTAGGCCTCTGCCCCCCCCCCCCCCCTGAACCTCACTACACTAAGTTCTATTCTAACTGCCCTGTAAAGGAAGATGCTTATACTTACCTATTCTCAGAGCGCTCTGGTCTAGTGACGTGATCTCCCACCCTCACTGTGACCCTCTTGCCCATCATGTGACTCAATATATCAGTACTAAGGGGGCACTAGTGAAAGTGCTTCCCTGTGCATGCAGACTTCTTTCTCACCCCAGACATTGCCAAATTTTTTATTAATTCAATAATCTATTCCCATCAGTATGTTTGCATTTTTCTCCTACTGAATTAATTGCTTATTATTTCCTTTCTAGAGAGTACAATTAATTGCTTGTGTGTGTTATAATGCTGGAGTGGTAACACACATAACAGGGAAGAGTGCACTTTCCTCCTGTTACTCAAGGGACATTATTACCCAACTTATAAAAATAGAGAAAATGTGATACATACAGTACATTCTACAAAAGTCCCCTTAGCATATTCACAAGTGTCCTAATTTTAAAAAAGGGGCTACAAATATATTACTATAAATTATATATATATATATATATATATATATATATATATATATACACACACACACACACACACACATACATGAATACACACACACACACTATATTTTTTTGAAGCACGTGATTAGAGCCAGATGCTCTAATAGGCTCCAAGCCCACCCAGTTGTGTGACGATAGCGAATGAATTTAGCTATTTTCACACTAAAGTTCCTCCCTGCCAATCAGGTGGCAGGTTGTGAGACCTGTTTCTCGATTGGCCAAGGCGTCAGGCAATCCTATTGGATGCCTAGTGCTTAGGCCACATGTGGCAAACACAAGGCCGTGGGCCGAATCCAGCCCACCAGGCCTTGATATGTGGCCCGCGCAAGCGGCCGTCAGCCTCCACCTCCTGTTTTCACCATCCGATTTCCGCTGTCACAAACAGGTCTCCTTGGCAACCGGAGTAAACACTTCCTCTGCTCTCCTCCTCAGTCTCCCCAGCGGTTCTGGCTGTGTGTGTAGCTGAGCGCATGCGCTGTCGTAGATCCGGAATAGCCTGTCATTGGCAGAGGTACCTGAGGGAGGGGTTTTGAGTGGTCGTCTTGGAGGTGTGTTTGGGGTTGTATGTCTGTAGTCTCTGACCATCTCCTGTAATATGTCTGCAGTCTCTAACAATCTCCTGTAGTAGGTCTGCAGTCTCTGACCATCTCCTGTATCATGTCTGCAATCTCTTTAAATCAAATAGTTTTTATTAAGTTTTAAGAACATACAACAAAACAGAAAAACACAGACATTCCTGTGCACATAGTTACACAATATGTAAGGTATACAAACATGTGAGAACAACTGTTGACCACTTTAAGTTGTCTGCTGTGTTTAAACTTTGCTACATGGGGGGCGTGGTCAAGCTGGCGACCTGAGCGGACGTGCGCCGTGAGAGCTCCGCTCCAGCCTGGACTATTAATCCTAAAAATACCGGTGTTATCCCCCAAATTACACCCTGCTACCCGGCGGAGACCTCGGGTATGAGAAGAAACAAAACCAGCGCCAAACGGAAGACCCCTCTGGTGCCCGTACCTTCTCCCAAACAGCAGACGAGCAGGACACCTCTTCCCGCCGGCGCGCACATGGCGACGCAGACTCCAGCCCCGGACCCTTCAAAGCTGGAGGAAGACAGATTCCAAGCCCTAATGCAGGCTATCTCGGGATGCGAGACAGCCCTCACGGCAAAAATAGATGTCCTACAATCAGACGTGGGACTAATCCGCAGGGATATGGACAAGATCCGGGAGAGACTGGGGGAAGCGGAACGCCGCGTGGGGAACACGGAGGACGCCATTAGAGACCACCGGGCCTCCCTCCACACACTGCAGGTGAGGGTCAAAGCGCTGGAAGCCCGCGCGGAGGACAGCGAAAATAGGAGTAGGAGGAACAACCTCCGTGTGGTGGGCCTGCCTGAGGGGGCTGAGGGGCAGGACACCGTGGCGTTCACCGAACATATGTTCCGCACTCTCCTACCAACCGCAGCCTTCTCCCAGCATTTCGCGGTGGAGAGAGCCCACAGGATGCCCCCGGTCCGGGGCCCGCCTGGGGCGCCCCCCCGCACGTTCATCCTCCGCCTATTGAACTTCCGAGACCGGGACTTGATACTCCGGGAGGCCAGGAAGATACCGGAGCTTAGATTTAACAACGCGAGGCTCATGGTGTTTCCAGATTATTCAATAGAGACCCAGAGACAGAGGAGGACATTCGACCATGTGAAGGCCCAACTACGCACAAAGAACATCAAGTACAGCATGTTGTTCCCGGCCCGCCTTCGCGTGATAGATGGTGAAACCACCCGCTACTTTACGACACCCGAGGACGTAGCCCAATGGATGGACACCCTGCCTGGACCGCGGTAACTGTATGATGCGCTCCAATTCAACTTTATACACTTGCTTATCTTTTGCTTTTTGCTCTGTGTCTCCACATTTGGCCGGGCCTGTTCCCCTGTCCCCTCTCCGCGCCAAATAGACCCTTTGGCGCCATATGACTGGCTGCAAGCAGCATCAAGCACTTGTCATTCCAAACCTTGACAAAGCAGTGGCTGCACCTTTCCCCTGTCCCCCCCCCCCCCCCCCCTGATGTGCCACCTCCTATTGCAATGAAAGACAGGGGAGGGATGGCCCTTATGCTGACCAGACTATGGTCCCTTCTGTCTCCAAGTGAGCCATCCGCTACTCACCCCTGTCCCCCCCCTTGGGCCCCTCCAAAAAGTAACTTTTCCTTTGTACCCGTCCCGTGGGGAGGAGAAACGCTACCACCCGGGGAGCTGGGAGGACAGGGAGCATGACGATGTCCCCAGACAGGATCCCTTGGAGTCACCTCTGGCCAGAAGATGCTGCTTGCCAGATCGCTCGAGATGATACACAGAACTGTAATGTATGGTCCTAAAAGACTGTGCCCTTAGCGGCTGCTAAGTGTTCCTTACTAACCTTCATTTTCCTTTTATTTTTTTTTTTTTTTTTTTTTCTACTAGTTAAAATTGGTAATTCCAAATGTTTTGCAACCGGTTATGCTAAAATGTTGCTCCAGGCTGGGGTCGGATGCTAGAGGCGATTTTAGATACTAGCCTCCAGCGCCACCCGGGTACCTTTCAGGCATTCTCTGCGCCCCCGCAGGAGATCTACCTGACTTGCTCCAGTTGAGCTGATTTTTTTTTTTGGTTTAGGGAATGGGCACTCCGAGTTCCCCAACGGCTGTGCAGGGTGGGGGGAGGGGGGGAGGGGAAGGAGGGAAGGGGTTATTTTTATTCAAATTTTTATTTTTCTTTAACACATGGTCACGGTATATGATTGTAGCAACAAATGATGGTATCTTGCAGAGGGGTATGGTCTATCAACAGCCTGCTAAGCTACAGAGAAACATCAGGTATAAGGGGGTGGCTGGGGTTAGAAGGTGGGTGGGATCCCTCGCGGGACCTAGAATTTACCACTCCCCTGCTGGTCACACACTTCAGACGCCACCATGGCCCAGCTGAAAATCATGTCATGGAATGTTAGGGGACTAAACGACAAACTCAAGAGAACCCTGGTCCTCACCTATGTTAAAAAATATAGCCCCCACATATGCATTCTACAGGAGACCCACTTAACTGGAAGCAGAGTGATGGGCCTTAAAAAACCCTGGATCGGACACTGTTATCACGCCACATACTCTAACTATGCGCGAGGTGTCAGTGTGCTAATCCACAAATCCCTGCCACATGAGCTGCTAGATGTAAAATTAGATCCAGGGGGCAGATACGTAATACTACACATGGTTATAGATACAATAGAACTAGTAATAGTTGGGCTGTATATGCCGCCTCCAGCTTCTATGACGCTCCTTCAAAAGTTGGTCCCTATCCTCTCCAGTTATCCGACAGACAACCTGCTCATTGCAGGGGACTTTAACATGGTGCTTAACCCCTCACTGGACAGATTGTCACAGAGCACTTGTGTGGACTCCCCCCTGTCCAAGTGGGCATCACTATACGGCATGACGGACGTATGGCGATGGAAGTACCCAAGCGACCGCGCCTACACCTGCCATTCTGCCTCCCATAGGGCTATGTCCAGAATCGATCTCATATTGGCCAGCGGTGGAATGCTCTCTCGGATAAAAACGATTGACATGCTACCGCGAGGAATATCAGATCATGCCCCCATGCTGTGCACTGTCCAGACCCGCACTCCGCCCTCGGAAAGGATCTGGAGATTATCCCGCTACTGGATCGCAGATCCGAGGGTGGAAGAAGAAATAGATGACCAGATCCAAACATTCTGGATGGCAAACGCAAACTCTGCGTCAGTGCACAGTCTCTGGGACGCCTTCAAGGCCTATATGCGAGGCTCCTACATAGCAACTATATCTAAGGTTAGGCGGGACTCCACTATTACACTCCAGGAGGCTGAGGCCACCGCCCATGAACTAGAAAATAGGTATGCCACTACCCATAACCCCGTTACCTATACCGATATGCAGAACGCGCTTAGAGAGGTAATGCTGATTAGAATCTCCCAAGCCAACAAACAGCAACTAGCGCAGACCCAACGCATTTTTGAGCAGGGGGGCAAGACTGGGCGACTATTAGCCTGGTTGGCCAAGGAACAACAACCCCTCACATCCATAGCTCGTGTTCGAGCTCTTGATGGGACGGTACTCATGGATCCCCTGCTCATAAATGCCCGATTTGCCTCCTACTATGAGGAGCTCTACTCCTCCAAAGCAAACTACACCACTCCTGAACTACACTCTTTTCTTGATAAAATAACCTTCCCTTCGTTAACTAGTGAGGCCCGAGAAAAACTCGACAGCGTAATAACCGAAAAGGAGGTTCAGCAGGCCCTGGGGGAGTTGCAGGCAGGTAAAACGCCAGGCACTGACGGTATCCCGCCGGAATTTTACAAACACTACGCAGAACAGCTAGTACCGAAACTACACCACACTATAGTTAAATCCCTAGAAGAAGGGACTCTGCCAGCATCCATGGCAGAGGCAATAATAGTAGTGATTGCTAAACCAGGCAAGGACCCTGAGCTATGCTCCTCTTATCGTCCCATCTCCTTGCTAAATGCCGATGCTAAGGTGCTCACTAAAGTGTTGGCAAGGAGGTTGAACGAGGTGATCCTTTCCCTGATACATGGGGACCAATCGGGCTTTATGCCCGGCAAAGGGACGGACATAAACCTACGACGGCTGTACACGGTGTTGGGATCTCATACACTCTTGGCCCCAGCGGATGCAGTAGCCTCCCTAGACGCTGAGAAAGCGTTCGATTCGGTTGAATGGAACTATCTTTGGGAGGTGCTGCACCGCTTCGGCTTTGGTCCCCGGTTCATTTCATGGGTCAAGACCCTCTATGTCACCCCGCGAGCTAGGGTGCGCACGGGCTCGGTCATCTCCCCCCCTTTTCTCCTCCACAGGGGCACAAGACAGGGATGCCCACTCTCACCGGCGCTTTTTGCGCTGGCAATAGAACCTATGGCTATTCTAGTGCGCGAATCATCTGAGATTAGTGGCATCCCCTTGGGCCCTGTGGAGGAGAAAATCTCCCTCTACGCGGACGACACCCTCCTCTTTATAAGGGACGCGCCCACATGTCTTACTAAAGCCCTAGACCTCATTACCACTTTTGGCATCTATTCGGGCATACGGGTTAATTGGGGTAAGTCAGCCCTGTTTGCACTTCATCCCTCAAACGCTAATCTACCGATAGACACTCCTCTACAAATAGTCTCCCAATTTAAATATCTAGGTGTCACTATACATAGAGACTTGCGCCAATTCATCCCCCTTAACCTAGACGTGGTCGTGTCCTCCCTGGCCCAGAGATGTGCATCTTGGAAAACCCTCCCCCTAACGCCAGTGGGTAGAGTCAACCTAATAAAAATGTCAATTCTTCCCAAATTCATCTATCTGTTTCGGCAAACACCGGTTCACATCCCACAAACCTTCTTTAGGAAACTGAACAGTATACTGATAGCGTTTATATGGAACGGGGCTACACCCAGGATAGCACATAACACGCTGCAACTTCCTATTACACTGGGAGGCCTAGCGCTACCCTGCTTCCTGAAATATTACTGGGCAGCAGTCCTGGTGACAGTCAAGTGGTGGCTGGCTGAGGTCCCGCCTAACCCCGCGGCTAAGCTGGAGGCGGCACTGATAGGATCACACTCGGCACTACAGAATTTAATCTACAGGGGCTCTAAATCAACTCCCAATGTGACCCCCTCAATGAGGGTGACGCTGCGAGTATGGGACACGGTTAGAGGGAAGATAGTGAAACCACATACCTGGCCCCCAAACACCCCACTATGGGACAACCCAAAACTCCCTCACTTTGGCACCGTTCCGGACCCGACACTATGGGCGCGGAAAGGGATCACCACCCTGGCCGATATTGTCGCCGGCAGTGCAATACTTCCCTTCAACGACCTAAAGAGGAAACATGAACTACCCAACTACATGTTTTTCAGATATATTCAACTTAGACACGCATATTGTGCGCAGTTCCCCCGGCCTATCACTTTGGAAACCAACCCCCTAGAAGCCCTCCTCTCCAGGGACAGCGGTGAAAAACCACTGTCGACACTTTATTCTGAACTAATAGGCCTGGACACCTCTACGGTGTCCAGACTATTTGACAAGTGGAAGGCAGCTATCCCGGATCTAGCGGACGACGACTGGGAGGAGGGTATACAACAATACCTCCCTCTCATGATCTCGTCCCGGGACCGCTACACACAGCTCAGATTTCTACATCAGGCGTACTATTCCCCGAAAAGACTGGCGGGCATATATCCCAACAGGAGCGATCTATGCCCAAAATGTACAATAGCCACGGGGACCTTCATACATGTAGTTTGGTCATGTGAGCACTTACAGACATACTGGAGGGCTGTCACGGCTGAAATCAATGCGATAGGGCAGTTGCATGTCCCATGTAGTCCAATACCCCTATTACTTGGGGTAGTCGATACCCTGCAGACAACTCAAGCAAAAAAACATTTCGTCTTCTACACAGCCTTCTATGCCAGGAAGGCAATCCTCCTTAAATGGAATGACCCACGCCCACCCACAGTACCCCAGTGGAAGGCTCTAGTGGACGCAGCACTCCCAATGTATAAATTAACCTATCTGGGACGTAACTGCCCCAAAAAGTTCGAAAAAATATGGGCGTCCTGGGCACAGGAGCGACAGCTAGACCTTCCATAACACTCCACACTGTTGCTCCTCCAGAGACAACAATGACCGAAGAGACACAGGCTAAGACGTGGTGATCCTCTACTCCTAATGGTGGAAAACAGGGCTCCCGCACTACCTAATTGTTGGGGGGGAAAAGGGCTCTACTCAGCGGCCCATGGGATGGAATAATAGGCAGCACGGTGATTCTCCTGACTCTTGATTGCATGGTTTATATGATAAGGACTCTGCTGACAACTGTATATACCTGTGGAACATCAACGACTATTAATACTCTATGCCATCTAGACGTTAGCTGTTAGATGAACAATTGCTTATCTAGTTTATAGCTTCTCTCCTGAAAGATACCTCTTGTAATGTTGTGAAAGTGTACCAATGCCATAACCTGTCATGTACGAAATTTGAATAAAGTTTATTGTTAAAAAAAAAAAAGTAGACCAACTAAAATTTCAGCCACAACTGCCAGGAAAGTTGTTCAGGATGCAAAGAAAAATTTCAAGATGCACAATAAGGAGGCACTTGAAGAAAGATGGGCTGCATGGTCGAGTCTCCAGAAGAAAGCCATTACTACGCAAATGCCACAACGTAGCCCTCTTACAATATGCCAAACAGCACAGAGACAGGCCTCAAACCTTCTGGCACAAAGTCATTAGGAAGGATGAGACCAAAATGTAGCTTTTTGGCCACAACCATAAATGCTACATTTGGAGAGGCCTATGATCAAAAGTCTGGAAGTGGATCGCTGATGCTTTGGGGATGTGTGAGCTACAAAGGCACAGGAAATTTGGTCAAAATTGTTGGAAGGTGAATGCAATATGTTATCATAAAATACTGGAGGAACATTTGCATTCATCAGCCAGGAAGCTGAGCATGGGACGTACTTGGACATTCCAACATGACAATGATCTAAAACACAAGGCCAAGTCGACCTGTCATTGGCTACAGCAAAATAAACTGAAGGTTCTGGAGTGGCCATCTCAGTCTCCTGACCTCAATATCATTGAGCCACTCTGGGGAGATCTCAAACATGGAGTTCATGCGAGACAGCCCAAGAATTTACAGAAACTGGAGGCTTTTTGCCAAGAGAATGGGCAGCTTTACCCTCTGTGAAGATAAAGAGCCTCATCCACAAATACCACAAAAGACTTCAAGCTGTCATTGATGTTAAAGGGGGCAATACACGGTATTAAGAACTGGGGTATGTAAACTTTTGAACAGGGTAATTTGGGTAATTTCTGTTGCCATTATGATTTTAAAAGAGTAAACACAGTTGATTCGTGATAAATAAATTCAGTCAAACACTAACCATGAGTGAAAGAAAAGTTTTTGTGTTATCACTTATATTCTCTGAAAAATGGGCAAGAAATCACAAAGTCTGTAAACTTATGAGCACAACTGTATTTACTGTACATGCTGCAGGCTACGTCGCATACGCTCTGAAGGAATGGCCACCTTTAGAGCCCTGTGCTGTAAATGTGACCAGTGGCCAGTCACACAGCCGGAGTCCTCGAACCCAGAAGGAAGATGGAAGCAGCGACAGCTCAGCGCTGGAAGGGCTTCGTTCTAAGGTAAGTTTCACATGATGTGCTAGTATGCGATGCAAACTAGCACATTATGGCTTTACCTTGCAGGTTCCAAAAAATCGTAGCGGTTTACTACTGCTTTAAGATACTGAAAATGCACAGCATAGCTTAGGCCTCATACACACTGAGTATTTGTGTGGCTATTAGAATGCGTGACCATGCCTAAACACATCTAGTCTTAACGCATACTATGTGCATTTATGTGTTTGAAAACGCCTGCATGGACATAGTTACATAGGTAGTAAGGTTAAATAAAGACACCAGTCCAACCTGAGTGATTGTCTACAATTGTCCCTATCCCTGTACATTGCACACTCACATGGGTCCCTACACTCAAGGAGCCCACAATCCAAGGTCCCCATTCATATACTAGGGGCCAATTTTGGACAGAAGCCAATTAACCTACCTGCATGTCTTTGGAGTGTGGAAGGAAACTGGAGTACCTGGAGGAAACCCACGCAGACACAGGGAGAACATGCAAACTCCAGGCAGGTAGTGTCGTGGTTGGGATTTGAACCAGCAACCCCTTTTTACTGCTAGGTGAGAGTGCTACCCACTACACCACTGTGCCGCCCCAAATATAGGCCAACATACATAACATACAGGTGTGTTTACAGACTGAAAAAAATAAATTTTTCTGCTATAAAGGCCAATATAATAATTTGCTAATTACAGCCTGAGTAACTTTGGTTTAATGCATATTTCTTTTCACAGTGATTATTCTTGACAGAGTTTTTATATGCCTATAGAGGTCCCTTGTGTGTATACTTTAAAGATCTTAACCAGGAGGAATAAGACAAGCTATTGAAGACCGGTAACAAAGACATCCATCTTTTCGACCTCTGGGGAAATCGATGACTTAAAATTGCCTTTATTGTAAAAGATATATTGAATGTTATTATGGATAATGAATTTCTTTAAAGCACGGTGACCGCAACTGTATGAATGCATGACAGTGATTAAATGAGAGATATTTTTGGCAAAAATTATGTTTTTATTCAAAATAGATACAAACCCTAACTGGATGACATTTATCTAGTTATTGCACCATGCATTTCAAACAGTTGCTATGTTTTATTTCTTTTTTATAAAATAATTTTTTTTAACCTTTTTTGAAATCCTTTAGCATTTCAGTGCTGCTGATCTCCTGCTACCGTTTTATATCTTCATGTCCACATGCACTCCTGCGATGTTTGCATGGCATTTCTCATGCAAAAACTGTGGATCACACCTGTTCACCTGTATGGGAAAACTGACACTTTTAGGGGGTGGATTTACTAAAGGCAAACGGACTGTGCACTCTGCAAGTGTGGTTGCTCCAGAGCTTAGTAAATGAGGGGGAGCTCTGCTACCTTCCATCATCCAATCATATGCAGGCAAAATTGTGCTTTTTTTTACTTTCCTTGCATGTGATTGGGTATTCTTTGGACAGTGAAGCTTCATCTCATTTACTAAGCTCTGGAGCAATTGGACTTGTGCAGTCTATTTGCCTTTAGTAAATCTCCCCCCAAGTCTTGTTCAAAAGCTGGTTCAGAGCAATGACAGTGGCATGTCAAAATTTGACAAGCATAAAGAACCGGGTTTCATCTGCAGACAGCATGCCAGGCAGTGTTGCCAACCGTCAGTATTTTCTCCTGCAAGTAAATGCCAGTAAAAGTAAAAGGTTGCCAGTAAAAAATATGGCTGTGATGCTTGGTCCAGAGCTGGCTGAGCCCGTCGGAGTGCTTGCTACAGTGTGATCAGGCAGCTCTGGCGGAGGCGATGCCTGAGCATGTCGTGTGATGTCATGGTGCAATCAGGGCCGGATTAACATAGGGGCTATTGGAGCTGCAGCTCCAGGCCCCTTTCTCAAGATAGGCCCATTTGCACCAAAAAAAAAAAAAAAATCAAAAAAAAAAAAAAAAGATCGACTTCGAGGGTTGTATCTCAGCGACCAGGAGTCATAGAGACTCCCCATTTGGTGAGTAGGTAGCTAAATACCTACTTCAACACTGGTTAATATGGGGCTGCTATCATCTATGGTTCCGGAGATACGGGGCTGCTTCGGCAGTCGGTCAGAAGCTCCATACAGAGCGGCCAATATAAATACAAGCTGGAACACTCTGCAGCAGACTTAGAGGATGAACTCACGGGGTTTATAATAATTATTTGTATATTACTTATGATAATTAACCCCTTGCTACCCAGGTCAATTCTGACACTTCTCTCCTACATGTAAAAATCATCATTTTTTTTTTTGTTTTGATAGAAAATTACTCAGAACCCTCAAGCATTATATATATTGTTTTCCATTTTCCCTATGGAATAAAATGGTGGCCTTTGCAACTTTTTATGTTACACGGTATTTGCGCAGCAATTTTTGAAACGTTTTTTTTGGGAAAGAAACTGTTTCATTCATTAAAAAAAACACTAAAGTTAGCACGATTTTTTTTGTGTAACAAGCGATGCTTTACATTTTTTTGCAGGTTACTTGTTTAGCGTTACAGAGAAGGTCTAGTGCTAGAATTATTGCTCTCGCTCTAACGATCGCAGCGATACCTCACATGTGTGTATCTGGCTCTGATACTAACCAGTGCCTACCCAGCCACTGACTAGTATCTCTCCCCAGCCTGTCCCCACACACCCTCTCACCTGCTGACCTGTGAATGGGGGAATCACTCCCGCAGTGTTATTGTGTTCTGCCTGTGAATACAATGATTAGTATTGCTAACTATAGCTGGCAGCACTGATTGTTTTGGGGAAAACCTGACAGGCCGGTTGTACTCAAGTCAGTTAATAGGTTGACCTGTGTAAAACCTGCTAGCCCATACATAGATCGACTATGGCTGGTCTCTGCTTAATTGGTGTCATTTCAATCCATGTATGGCCCGCTTAACCACTACACAGTCCCTAAACATCCTTCCACAAACCTTTACATTTTTCCTTACCAGATTACTTCATCCTCCTCTCCTATACATAGTACCCACTGTCATACTCTCCACACTTCTCTCCTGTACATACTGCTCACTGTCATACCCTCCACACTTCTCTCCTATACATAGCGCCCGCTGTCATATCCTACACACTCCTCTCCTGTACATAGTGCCCACTGTCATACCCTCCACACTTCTCCCCTATACATAGCACCCGCTGTCATATCTTACACACTCCTCTCCTTTACATAGTGCCCGCTGTCATACACATCTCTCCTGTACATAGTGCCCACTGTCGTACCCTCCACACTCCTCTCCTGTACATACTGCTCACTGTCATACCCTCCACACTCCTCTCCTGTACATACTACTCACTGTCATACCCTCCACACTCCTCTCCTATACATAGTGCCCACTGTCATACCCTCCACACTCCTCTCCTGTACATACTACTCACTGTCATACCCTCCATACTTCCCTCCTATACATAGTGCCCACTGTCATACCCTCCATACTCCTCTCCTGTACATACTACTCACTGTCATACCCTCCATACTCCTCTCCTATACATAGTGCCCACCATCATACCCTCCACACTCCTCTCCTGTAATTACTGCTTACTGTCCTACGCTCCACACTTCTCTCCTGTACATAGTGCCCACTGTCATACCCTCCACACTCCTCTCCTGTATATATTGCTCACTGTCATACCCTCCACACTCTTCTCTTATACCTAGTGCCGACTGCAATACCCTCTACACTCCTCTGCTGTGCATAGTGCCTTCTGCCATACCCTCCGCACTCCTCTCCTGTACATAGTGCCCACATTCATACCCTCCACACTCCTCTCCGGTACATACTACCCTCTGTCATACCCTCCACACTCTTCTCCTTTACATACTGCCCACTGTCATACCCTCCACACTCCTCTGCTGTGCACTCTGCCCACTGTCATACCCTTCACACTCCTCTCCTGTACATAGTGCCTTCTGCCATACCCTCCACACTCCTCTCATGTACATAGTGCCCACTGTTAGACCCTCCACATTCCTCTCCCTCACCTGCACATACTTCCCACATTTATACCATCCATACTCCTCCCCTATGCCTCTTACCCACAAAAACACTTCTTTAAAATTATACTGAATATCCTCAATGCTCTATAATGGGCACACTTTTGTTAGTTCAACTAAAGGAAATCTCAGTCCTCATATTTGTTCTGCCCCATTATTAGTACTTATTTAATTTTGTAATTACTATTTGATGGACATAGGAACATAGGGGATGTCAGCTGCTCTAAATATAGCACTTGTAAAAAAAAGTGTCCCTGAAAATATTTTTGAGAGGCTCCTGTGATATTAAAGCGGTAGTAAACTTTTCTAACATTACTACTTTTTAGAGGCCCTGAGGTAGGTTATGCCATAATGTACAAGTATGCACAGCATATTAGCACATTAGGGTACACTTAAATTGTCAGACTGAGCCCTCCAGTGATGTGCTGTGATCAATCCGGCGGGGCCCGGCGCTTCCATCTTTACCCTGTCTTCCTTCCGGGTTCTGTGCCTTCGGTCACTTGCCTTGGCCGGGCTGCGTTGATGTCATTCCCACGCATGCTCATGCGCATCCTCTTTCTCTCATCCCCCCTTTCTCTCTCAACCTCCCTCCCTCCCTTACCCCTCACACCTCTTTCATCCCCTTTTCTCTCTCTCTCTCTCATCCTCCCTCTCTCTCTTTAATTTAATTTGTTATAAACAAAAAATTTTTTGCATTTTTATTTATAAAAGGCCCGACCAAAATCCTCAGCACCAGGCCCATGATGTTCTTAATCTGGCCCTGGGTGCAATGGAGCCAAGCAGAGCGGCCAGAGCCTCGCAGGTCTGTGGTATGGGAGCAAGGCAGGCTGGGACCGGGACCGTCAGTGCTGTTTAGACTGGAGTGGACTGGAGGGACCGCTTGGCTTGGAGAGAGACTGTCACTGTGACTGAGGGGACGTGTTGTGTCAGTGAGGTGTCATCATCATCTGTGCTCCTGCACACTGCTGCTGTGTACATTTTGTAACTTTTGGAAATGTTAGTAAAAACGTGGCTGTGCCAGTAAATTTTGGGTGTTGTGTCAGTAAATTTCAATCTGGTAGGTTGGCAACACTGAGCTCAGGGCATATGCACACACAAAAAAGAAATGCCTCATTTGTGGAGTACAGATGCCAGTGCCTTCGGGAACAAGGCCTTATTGACCTCTTTTCTGCCTGCCACCTGGACAGACCTTTGACATATTGGTCTACCTACACATTTGTACCACATATCTGCCTAAACATCCGAATCAGTCATCCACAGCGGATATGTGTACTCCTAAACTGACAGGTACGCTTCATTTACCATTCCTCAGCCTGTTGGGCTTTCTGGCCAACATTGGGAGGGTCTGACATTTCAGACTCAATTTAACTACACCTCTTGAAACATTGGCCAATAAGCAGCACATTTCAAACCATGACCACTTTTTGCAGAAATGCCCTGCATGTGCCACTTTTTTTTCTCTCATAGAAGGGGACCCAACTTATATTCTTGCACAAAGACCCACTGCATTCAGAGAATGCCCCTGGACATAGGTGTGCAGTGCATACTGCAAGTAGTCATAAGGCTTTAAGAGCCATGCACACAGGTTGACTATCAGGGGGAATCACAAGGTTCAATAGAACCCGGCCGACATTCGGCCTGTGTGTACAGCAGCCGGGCCGGCTTCTGTTGAGGGGGCATGCACAAAAAAGGTCTGCCGATCGACACCCGATCAGCACTCTAGGCCAATGGCTGAGAGCGCTGCCCGGGGTGTTCTGGCGGAGGAGCCATCCTCCTGTCAGAACACAGTAGCTCAGCAGGGGAGATCGCTGTACTAACTCTTCAGTTTTTGTTCATTCAGCCCGCTGGGTTGAACAAAAAAAAACAACTGTAGCAAAGTCCAGAGCCTTTTTAGGCCTAATGATGACCTCCAGAGTTAGGGAGAGCTGACATCCTTCAGTATAGAGTGGGTTACAAGGCATGGTGGGTGTAATGCAAGATTAACATTTATTGTCTCTTGTGTTGGGTGTCCAGTGTGCCCCTGTGACTTTAAGGAGGGGTGGGCTATCTCCAGGCACACCTGCCCTCTATCTATGCATTAGAATGCATGTGCTTCTACTATGGAGGCTTCCATAAATTTACAAAACTTAGGACTGCAGATAATACTGGGGTGCCATAGAGTGGCTAAACCCCTGTTTTTAACGCAAACTGTTATGCTGCGTACACACAGTCGGAATTGCCGATGGAAACAGTCCAATGGGAGCTTTTCATCGGAATTTCCGACCGTGTGTATGCCCATCGGTCTTTTTCTGTCGGAATTTCCGACGTGCTTTGGATTGAGAACCTGTTCTCAATTTTTCCGACGGAAAACCTTTCTATCGGATTTTCTGATCGCGTGTATGCAATTCCGACACGCAAAATTCCGACACATGCTCGGAAACAATTTGACGCATGCTCAGAAGCATTAAACTTCCCTTTTATAGTGCAGTCGAACGTGTTTTATGCCGCTGTGTTACTGACTAGACATGTGCAATTCGTTTAGTTACGATTCGTTTTCTGTTCAAATTCGTTATATTCGTTCATTCGTTATCGTACGAATGAACGAATGATTTAGTAAAATTTTTAACGAATAACGAATTTTTGAATCGAACGAATATGAAAAACAACGAAAATACAAAATAATTAAATTAGAAACAACTAAACTACGAAAGCATGAAAATCAGAAAAGCGAAAACAGGAACAACGAAAATCAAAATGAATGAAAAAATTTGTACATTCGTAACTTTTTTTTTTTTTGTTGATTCGTAATTTTCCGTGTCTCTTACAATGGCGCTGCTTAACATGCTTCGAATGGATTGAACGAAAGAATTCGTACATTCGTAACTTTTTTTTTTTTTGATTCGTAATTTTCCGTGTCTCTTACAATGTAATAATAGCATACACATTACATAAAATTATGAATTATGCTCCGATTACGAATCTACGAAAACAGTGTTACGAAAATACGAATAAATCAATCTTACGAAAGTACGAATCTAACTAAATCTAAGAAAATACGAATGCGTCCGAATACAAAATATAACGATAATACGAAAATACGAATTTCGAATAAACAAAAATTAGACTAATGGAAAAACGAATCAACGAAAAAATAACTCTACGAAAATACGAACGAGTCCGAATACGAACACCGACGACTTACGAGTTTACGAATCGTTACGAATCAACGTAAACGAACAGAAACGAAACGAAACTAAACAAATTTTTCTATTGTGCACATGTCTATTACTGACCGTCGGAATTTGGTGTGACCGTGTGTAGGCAAGACAGTTTGAGCGAAATTCCGTCGGAATTCTGACGGGAAAACCATCAGAGCTTTTTCCGACGAGAATTCAGACCGTGTGTACACGGCATTAGACAGGATAATTTGGTTGGTTGCAGACTGGCTGGTGAGTTGAGATGGGAATTTTCCTTGGTTTTGTTTAGCCATGTTTCTTTTGGCTATGACCAATATCCAGCACAATCTAGTCACATTTTTTTTTTTTTTTTTTTACCGTCGTTCAAGGTGAGCATGAAATTGCAAATGTTATTAATTTGAGTAATAGAGTTTGCAATACGATCTATGTTGTCTAAATGACCAACATGCAAGCGTTCATCTCCAGACCCCACCAAGAACTAACACATGCACACAGCACCCTGCTAATTTGTGGCTGGGCTCATACAGAGACTGTAAATGATAAAATGATGTAGCAATGGGCATGCAATATTCTTCTTTATTGCCACACTCTTATTGTGTTCCTGCGTTACAGCTCTGTAATCTGTCTGGTAACGGCTCTTCCCTATCTGTGATCTTGTCAGACCTCCAGCACCAGCTGCAGCTCTTCGATAAGAACAGTAATATTCTCTAGACATCCTGCGATCCGGTATGACATCCGTTCCATGGTACGCTGGGCAACGTGGTCATACAAACCGATAAAGCTGGGGTTAAATAACTGCTTCGTTTTACTTACAGCAGCAGAAAAGGCTAAGAGGCTGCATGCATCAGTGTCTGAATGAAATAAAATGCTGTGCACAGCACAATTTACTACTATTCACTTTCTGCGCTCCGAGGCCCAGTATACACAGGAGCTAATATAGGAGCCAATGGTGTATTCTTCATACCATGGGGGCCATTCCTGATTCCTGATTCAGGGCCGAAAGAGTGTATTCATAGTTAGCTAGGCCGAAAATAGACACAAGTCCATCCAGTTCAACCATTAAAAAAAAAAAAGAAATAATAAATAAAAAATAAAATATATCGTACAATGCAATAAACCCCATTCTATACCCACAGTTGATCCAGAGGAAGGCAAAAAAAAAAAAAAAAAAAAGAGCATGCTCCAATCTGCTACAGCAGGGGAAAAAAATCACTTCCTGATCCCAGAGAGGCAATCGGATTTTGTCAACTTTACCTATAAATGTCAGTACCCAGTTATATTATGTACATTTAGGAAAGTATCCAGGCCTTTCTTAAAG
Organism: Lithobates sylvaticus; assembly: GCA_028564925.1. NCBI lineage: Eukaryota > Metazoa > Chordata > Amphibia > Anura > Ranidae > Lithobates > Lithobates sylvaticus. Next base: position 166,617,422 of record CM053037.1, on the reverse strand, counting down.
CAATCTACTGAGCTGGCCAGAACCACCTCTGGAGGGAGTCTATTCCATATTTTCACAGCTCTTACTGTGAAGAAACCTTTCCGTATTTGGAGATGAAATCTCTTTTCCTCTAGACGTAAAGAGTGCCCCCTTGTCCTCTGTGTTGACCGTAAAGTGAATAACTCAACACCAAGTTCACTATATGGACCACTTACATATTTGTACATGTTGATCATATCCCCCCTTATTCTCCTCTTATCAAGAGTGAATAAATTCAGTTCCTCTAATCTTTCCTCATAGCTGAGCTCCTCCATGCCTCTTATCAGTTTGGTTGCCCTTCTCTGCACTTTCTCCATTTCCCCAATATCCTTTTTGAGAACTGGTGCCCAAAACTGAACTGCATATTCCAGATGAGGTCTTACTAATGATTTGTACAGGGGGGCAAAATGATATCTCTCTCTCTGGAGTCCATACCTCTCCTAACACAAGAAAGGACTTTGCTCGCTTTGGAAACCGCAGCTTGGCATTGCATGTTATTATTGAGCTTATGATCTACCAAAACCCCCAGATCCTTCTCCACTACGGATTCCCCCAGTTGTACTCCCCCTAGCATGTATGATGCATATTCTTAGCCCCCAAGTGCATAACTTTACATTTATCAACATTAAACCTCATCTGCCACATAGTCATCCAACTAGACAGAGCATTGATGTCAGCTTGTAAATTGGAGACATCCTGTAAGGACGTTATTCCACTGCATAGCTTGGTGTCATCTGCAAAGACGGAAATGTTACTTTTGATCCCAGACCCAATATCGTTTATAAAGTTATTAAAAAAAGTAAGGGTCCCAGTACTGAACCTTGGGGTACACCACTGATAACCTTAGACCATTCAGAGTAAGAATCATTAACCACTTCAGCCCCGGACCAATTGGCAGCCAAAGGACCAGGCCCATTTTTGCGATTCGGCACTGCGTCGCTTTAACTGACAATTGCGCGGTCGTGCGACGTGGCTCCAAAACAAAATTGGCGTCCTTTTTTTCCCACACATAGAGCTTTCTTTTGGTGGTATTTGATCGCCCCTGCGGTTTTATTTTTTGCGCTATAAACAAAAATAGAGCGACAATTTTGAAAACAATGCAATATTTTTTGCTTTTTGCTATAATAAATATCCCCAAAAAATATATAAAAAAACATATTTTTTTCCTCAGTTTAGGCCGATACGTATTCTTCTACATATTTTTGGTAAAAAAAAATCGCAATTAGCGATTATTGATTGGTTTACGCAAAAGTTATAGCGTTTACAAAATAGGGGATAGTTTTATAGCATTTTTATTAATATTTTTTTTTTTACTAGTAATGGCGGTGATCAGCGATTTTTATTGTGACTGCGACATTATGGCGGACACATCGGACATTTTTGACACATTTTTGGGACCATTGTCATTTATACAGCAATCAATGCTATTTAAATGCATTGAATCCTGTATAAATGACAGTTGTAGTGAAGGGGTTAACAACTAGGGGGAGGGGAGGGATTATGGGCTGTGACGTGTGTGTTTTTTTTTACATTAGGGGGCGGGGCTGATGTCTGACATCATTGATCGGCTTTCCCGATGAACCGGGAACAGCCGATCACTGGCAGTCAGTGTAGGAAGCGCGGGGAGAGGTTTGTTTACACATACCTCTCCCCGTTCTTCAGCTCCGTAACCCGATCGCGGGACACCAGCGGCGATCGGGTCCGCTGGTCCCGCGGCCGGGGTCACGGAGCTGGCGGAGCGCACGCGCCCCACAGGCAGGCACATGCACGATCACGTACAGGTACGTGATTTTGCCTGCCCGTGCCATTTTGCCGACGTATATCGGCACTAGGCGGTTGGGAAGCGGTTAACCACTACTCTCTGAATTTTAGTCAGTTTTCTATCCATTTACAAACTGATATTTCCAAGCCTGTAGACCTTACCTTGCACATGAGCCGTGTGTGGGGAACTGTATCGAACGCTTTTGCAAAATCCAAGTATACCACGTCCACCGCCACCCCTCTGTCCAAGTATACCACGTCCACCACCACCCCTCTGTCCAAGGTTTTACTTACCTCTTCATAAAAAGAAATCAGGTTTGTCTGACAACTTCTGTCTTTCATGAACCCATGCTGTCTGTTGCTTAAAATGTTTTTTTCCAGCAAGAACTCGTCTATGTGGTCTTTTAATAACCTCTCCAGTATCTTCCCAACTATAGAAGTTAAACTAACAGGTCTATAGTTACATGGTAAAGACTTTGTTCCCTTTTTAAATATAGGCACCACATTGGCCCTGCGCCAATCCAGTGGTACTATTCCTGTCATTAATGAGTCCCTAAAAATTAGATACAATGGCTTTGAAATTGCAGAGCTCAATTCTTTTAGGATCCGTGGGTGGATGCCATCAGGTCCAGGTGCTTTATCCACCTTTATTCTGTCTAAATATTTCTGGACCATATCACTTTTGAGCTATTGTGGATCATTCGGGGCTGTGTCACTACCACCCCCATTATGGATATGAGCTCCCCCATGCTCCTTTGTATACACAGAGCTGAAGAAAGTATTTAATATATTAGCCTTCTCTTTGTCCCCAGTCACCCACTCTAGATTATTTTGTAAAGGGCCTACATGCTCAGACCTGACCTTTTTACTATTAATATATTTGAAGAATTTTTTGGGGTTTGTCCTACTATCTTTTGCAATCTGTCATTCGTTTTAAATTTTTGCATCCTTGATTTCCTTTTTACATATTCTGTTAAATTCTTTGTAACATTTAAACAACACTAGTGTTCCTTCACTTTTATATTTTTTAAAAGCTCTTTTCTTATTGTTCATAGCTTTTTTTACTTTGACCGTGAGCCACATAGGTTTTATTTTAAGCCTTTTTAACTTATTGCCCATGGGAATATACTTTGCAGTGAGGTCCCAGACACTCCTTCTCCACACTCCTTTCCTGCACATACTGCCTGCTTTCATGCATTCCACACTTCTCACCTGCAAATACTGCCTGCTGTTAAACCCTCTGCACTCCTCTCTTGCATACTCTATACTACCCACTACCACACGCTCCACACTCCTCTCTGCCATGTCTGCTGTCATACTCTTTGCACTCCTCCCTGTTGGAGTGCTCTCTGCACTCCTCTACTTCACTTATGCCTACTAGCGTACTCTCTGCACTCCTCTCCTGCACATACTGCCTAGTATTATACCCACCACACTCCTCTAGTGTTGCCACCTGTCTGGGATTCACCCGGACAGTTTGGGTTTGGAATCATGCGTCCGGGGTTCAGACTGCCTGAAACCCGGACACATTTTTCAGACTGGACTATGGCTTCCCAGCAGCGTTGCTGGCTGCAGTTGTCTAAGCTGAGAGTGTCTGTTACACTCTCTTTCATGCTGCCCAAAGACAGCACTAACTATCCCCCCCACACATACACAGACGGGAGAGGAGAGAGTGTCAGGGCTGGGCTCAGCCCTTCCTTCTCAAAGCTGGCCGCTCAGCTGTTGGCTAATTTCCAGCTCCTATCTCTCCACAGTGACTCCTGCTCGTCAGTCCTGCCTACTTAAGCCGTCCAGTCCAGATGTTCTCTGCCTTCGCCTTGGTCACATCTCTTCCTGTGTTCCTGTTTAAGACTTGCTTGGCTGACATTCCTTCTGGCTCCAGATCCTGCTTGCTGTTCTACTACGCTCATCTCCGGCTCCCTGACGTTTTGGCTTGTCTGACTATCCATTCTGGTTCCTGAACTCTGGCTATGTTTTGACTACGTTTACTCTGTTTACCTATTTTTATTATTATTAAACAAGTGTGATTTAACTTCTGTCTCAGTTTGATTCATGGTTTCTAACAGAGAGGGCTGCACCTCTTCCTCCTGCCCCTACCCCTCTGTGTCTGCCCACACTCCAATCCCCAGGGCTGTGCCTCAGAAAAGGAGAGTGGGGGCTGGAATTTTGAAGTCCAGCAGGCTCAGATAAATCTGGATGAGAGGTGCTGACTGCCAAGGGGTGAGTGAGCTCACCATCCATCCCTGTCTGTGACTGAAGTCTCCCCCCTTCTCTCTCTTGCCTCTGAGTGAGTACACTAAGGTAAATCAGGGTTCTCAGAGCACCC
>CM053037.1:166574907-166612853 GCA_028564925.1 Lithobates sylvaticus | reverse complement strand
AACAGAGGCTTTGGGCAGCCGCATCGCTGGACCGTGGAACAGGTAAGTGTCTGTTTATTGAAAGTCAGCAGCTATACTTTTTATAGCTGCTGACTTTTCAACTAAAAAAACTGTGGAACTCTGCTTTAATGCAATTGCTGGGTCAAGGTTGCCTGAAGCTCTCTTTGGCCTGCCTGCCAGTTGACTGAGAGGAGTAATACATCAGCATCATTACTCCCAGTGACTCAGTGGGTCGTAGTTGAGGCTGATGCTTTGCACTGCAGGCGGGATGATGGGAGGAGGTCTTGGCTGTCCTTTCTACTTCTCTTCTTTCACCTACTGTATCTCTGGCCATTAAACGATTTGTGCATGTAGAGGGAGGAGAATGAAGAATGTGTGAAGTTTTGGGTACCTTGATTTTATTAAAGGACAACTGAATCTTAACTAAGGGTTATTACGGATGTACAGTATGTATAATTTTGATTAAAACGAAGAGAACAGGGCAAAGGTGGCAGGAAATGAGAGGGTCTACTCTCTACACTAGCACAAACATTTTCATTTAAAAAAAAAACCATACATGCCAGGTCTTTGTCAATCTTTGAACCATACCTACAGTGGTGTGAAAAAGTGTTTGCCCCCTTCCTCATTTCCTGTTCCTTTGCATGTTTGTCACACCTAAGTGTTTCGGAACATCAAACCAATTTAAACAATAGTCAAGGACAACACAAGTAAACACAAAATGCAATTTGTAAATGAAGGTGTTTATTATTAAAGGTGAAAAAAATCCAAACCATCATGGCCCTGTGTGAAAAAGTGATTGCCCCCCTTGTTAAAACATACTATAACTGTGGTTGTCCACACCTGAGTTCAATTTCACTAGCCACACCCAGGCCTGATTATTGCCACACCTGTTCACAATCAAGGCATCACTTAAATAGGAGCTGCTTGACACAGTAAGGTCCACCAGAAGTTCCTTAAAAGCTACACATCATGCCGAGACCCAAAGAAATTCAGGAACAATTGAGAAAGAAAGTAATTGAGATCTATCAGTCTGGAAAGGGTTATAAAGCCATTTCCAAAGCTTTGGGAATCCAGCGAACCACAGTGAGAGCCATTATCCACAAATGGCGAAGACATGGAACAGTGGTGAACCTTCCCAGGAGTGGCCGGCCGCCCAAAATTACCCCAAGAGCGCAGCGACGACTCATCCAAGAGGTCACAAAAGACCCCACAACAACGTCCAAGGAACTGCAGGCCTCACTTGCCTCAGTTAAGGTCAGCGTTCATGCCTCCACCATCAGGAAAAGACTGGGCAAAAATGGCCTGCATGGCAGAGTTCCAAGGAGAAAACCACTGCTGAGCAAAAGAACATCAAAGCTCGTCTCAATTTCTCCACAACACATCTTGATGATCCCCAAGACTTTTGGGACAACATTCTGTGGACCGATGAGACAAAAGTGGAACTCTTTGGAAGGTGTGTGTCCAAGTATATCTGGCGTAGAAGGAACACTGCATTTCAGAAAAAGAACATTATACCAACAGTAAAATATGGTGGTGGTAGTGTGATGGTCTGGGGCTGTTTTGCTGCTTCAGGACCTGGAAGACTTGCCGTGATAAAAGGAACTATGAATTCTGCTGTCTACCAAGAGATCCTGAAGGAGAATGTCCGACCATCTGTTCGTGTACTCAAGCTGAAACGAACTTGGGTTCTGCAGCAGGACAATGACCTAAACACACCAGCAAGTCCACCACCGAATGCTGAAGAAAAACAAAATGAAGACTGGAGTGGCCTAGCCAAAGTCCTGACCTGAATCCTATTGAGATGTTGTGGTATGACCTTAAAAAGGCCGTTCATGCTCGAAAACCCTCTAATGTAACTGAATTAGGATTCTGCAAAGATGAGTGGGCCAAAATTCCTCCAGGACGCTGTAAAAGCCTCATTGCACGTTAACGCAAACGCTTGGTTGCAGTTGTTGCTGCTAAGGGTGGCCCAACCAGTTATTAGGTTTAGGGGGCAATCACTTTTTCACAAGGGCCATGATGGTTTGGATTTACAAATTGCATTTTGTGTTTACTTGTGTTGTCCTTGACTATTGTTTAAATTGGTTTGATGTTCCGAAACACTTAAGTGTGACAAACATGCAAAAGAACAGGAAATGAGGAAGGGGGCAAACACTTTTTCACACCACTGTATTTGTAAATCTGAGCCAATCACATGCTTGATCCATCATTAAGAAAGACTTGTCCAGGAGGTCATAAAATCTCATCATTGTCCTTGGCCTCAGGCTTCGGCTTGCTTTGTTGAGAAAATTACACCGGAAATTCTGATCATCGCTATTTGTTTCCAGCAGGGCTATGTGTTACCAATAAATACAGAGAGGGTCATGCTATAATTATTCTGGAGATGCGACCCCGTGTCAGGTGCATATGAGCAGTGTATGCCTGATTTTGGCAGGAATACTAATTGCACACCTGTGGGCTGGGTTCATAAACATATAACCAGGAATAGAAGTCAGTGCTCAGACTTGGAGACAGCTCCGCCCGGCAGACAGGTAGTCTGGCCTAGGAGGTCGGGAGGGTCCCAGTATGAGACGGCTCCAGGAAAAAGAGACAGGAGGGCTCGGAGTCTAAGACTGCAGGTGGCAGCCTGTGTGTACGTCTGTAGCAGGCAGATGTGGCCTGTGACCAAAACAGCCCGAAGCTGACAGTGAGTAAGCCGGGAGGCTATAGTTTGTTTATACAGTGATGGTGGAACCCCCTGCGAGGGAAGATTACTGTTTGTAGGAACTTTTTCGTTACCTTTAAATAAAAGTGGGCTGCCATGCCCTAAAAACGCAGTCTGAAGTGAGACGTTTCTGGAAAACTGCATGCACCACTTGAACCTAATCACCCCAGTTTGTCACATTATCCAAAGTGGCTTTCCCATTAAAAGAACAGTCAGTGGCCCTGCTTAGTCAGCATTTGTTTTCTCCTTTATGATCTCTTGAATCTACACAGCTAACGGTGGTTAGTTAAAGGCATATGTTAGTTTTACAACAAAGCTGCATCGAGATGAGATTTATCAACTCCAACAACAATGTCTACTATCCGTGCCAGTATTTTTTTTATGGTTTCCCATTTGTTGACTGCCAGTATATTGTTATGGTTGCCCATTTGTTGTTTGCCCACTCATCATCAAATGTTTTCTCACTTAACATAACAATTGCCCCTATGCTGCTCATGTATTGCGGTAAATGCCGGTTTGTTGCCCACATTGTTTCCAGTGTATTGCCACTATTGTTTGTTGCCCGTGCATTTTCAGGTTTTGCATTGGCATATCAAACAATGCCACAAAATCTTTCAGTATTTTGGCCATGACTCTAATTTGGCATCTCTCAATGCCCACCCTTGCAGAGTTTCAGGCTGATACACATTTGTATGCCTGTTATGTGAAGGAGGCAGTAACTACAATAATGCCCCGTACGCGCGGATCGGATTTTCCGACGGAAAATGTCCTATCGGACCATGTTGTCGGAAATTCCGACCGTGTGTGTGCTCCATCTGACTTTTTCCGTCGGAATTTCCGACGGAAAAAGTTTGAGATCAAGTTTGAGATTTTCCGACAACAAAGTCCTATCGGAATTTTTCCGATTGTGTGTAGCGAATTTCCGACGGACAAAGTGCCACGCATGCTCAGATCACATTATAAGACCAAAGCTATTGGCTACTAGCCTCTACGTAGTCCCGTCGTACGCAACGAACGTCACCACGTTCAGAATGATCGGATTTTCCGACAACTTTGTCCGACCGTGTGTATGCAACACCAGTGTCGGACAAAATCCGACGGATTTTGTGGTTGGAATTTTTCGACCGTGTGTACGGGGCATTAGTCTAAGTTCACCTTTTCCCCCTAAAATCCAGCTCCCCTATGTACAAAAATACCATTAATGTACCTTAGTTGCAGAAAAATAAAAGCTCTCTTTAATTTGCAGAACAAAGCCTTACCTTAGCCCTTGCTGAGTTCCATAAAAAAACTTCATGAGTTCCTGGTATGTAGATTTAGGACATAGAAACCAGTAAGACCCCTTTCACACTGGAGGCATTTTTCAGGCGTTAAAGGGCTAAAAATAGCGCCTGTACAACGCCTGAAAAATGCCTCCCCTGCAACCCCAGTGTGAAAGCCCGAGGGCTCGGGATCAGCCCCTTACTCCGATCTGTGATCCAGCGAGTCTCATAGACTGCAGGCCGCCCGGCAAAGCAGGTCCACGCTGTAGCCGTCATTTGGGTATTGCGCAGATCTGAAGAATTTAAGCTGGCCATACACTAGTGGAATTTTGGTTGAAAATTTTCATTTTAAGTTTGTGTTATTTTCTAATCCAGGGGTCTTCAAACTACGGCCCTCCATTGTTCAGGAACTACAATTCCCATCATGCCTAGTCTTGTCTGTGAATGTCAGAGTTTTACAATGCCTCATGGGATGTGTAGTTCCGCAACAGCTGGAGGGCCGTAGTTTGAGGATCCCTGTTCTAATCGTTAGTGAGGTCCAATTGATGTTTGCTTTTGACTGAATTGAAGAGAAAATGTGAAAAGGCAGGACAGAATTTTTTTTTTTTCTTGCATTGAGAATTTTCATAGAAAGGCCATAACACAACCTGTTATGGGACATTACACAACATGCCACACACGTTGGACTTGATGGACTTGTCTTTTTTCAACCTCACTTACATGTCTGCTTAATTATATTATTATCTGTTTATCGTTACAGTGTTGGTACCTTGGAACCCGGGAAAACAATGACTGTTACTATGAACATCAAGCCTTTTGCATCCGGACACAAACATTTGTTATTGAATTTATCAAGTGACAGATATAAGGATATTAAGGAATTTGTAGCTCTGTCAGTGTCATAACGTGCTTCTTAACTTTGGCAGCAATAACGGCTTTTTTGTTTTATTTATTTTTTTCAGAACCCACTGGTAGTTAGTTATTCAGTGAAAATAAAGAGATCATTTACTTTATTAGATGTAATTTCTGTTATATATACTTGCACTTGTTCCTTTAATGTGTGATTTGTTTGATTAAAAAAAATGAAGGAACATGTAATATGTTTTGCTTTTAGATTCGTTAATATAATTTTATTAAAAAACAAAACATTAAGGCTGCTTTCACACCGGAGCGGTGCGGGCGGCAGCGGTAAAGCAGCGCTATATTTAGCGCTGCTTTACCGTCGTTTTAACCCCGGTATGCGGCCGCTAGCGGGGTGGTTTAAACCCCCAGAAAAGCGCAGCTGCAGCGGCGCTTTGCCGGCGGAAAAAGGGTTTAAACCCCCAGAAAAGGTTAGGAGCGGTATAGGAGCGGTGAATACACCACTCCTTCACCGTTCCAAAGATGCTGCTAGCAGGACTTTTTTTACCGTCCTGCTAGCGCACGCTTCAGTGTTCAGGGCTTTTACATTGGAGACACAGCAGCAGCTGTTTCAGGTCGGTTTGCAGGTGATATTTTTAGCGCAATAGCGCCTGCAAACCGCCCCAGTGTGAAAGCAGCCTTAGTGTTACAAAAAGAAAAATACCCGCACCTACAGAAAATGCTACCTGGAACTACACTTGCAAAAATACAGCAAATTTCTGTTATCAACACTGATAAATGTCAAAATAAAGTTAGAAAATTTCACTTTCAGCTTTTACTAACTAGATTCTCAAGTTATCTTAACCTTTAATCGTTTTAATTTTATAATAAACTGATATTGTAAACATGTGACCATAATCTTAACAATCAGTAAAAGATGTTTAAAACAAGCCATCAATGACCCCTGTAGCTGCAGATACATAGGAGTATATCCTCTCCAAATGCTTACACATTATATATATATATATATATATATATATATATATATATATATATATATATATATATATATATATATACAGTATACTATATATCAGGGGTCAGCAACCTTTTTACACTTAGGGGCCGGATTCAATGTATGTGAATGCATGGAGGGCCACATTCACCTGCTAATACATAAAGATAATAATAATCCTAGCATATTAATAATAACAGTACAGGTTTACCTCACTTTAAGGTGCTTCATGAATACAATGCCAGTTTACCCTGAGGGAGCATGCGCTGGGGATTCGGATTTTACTTCCCCTATCCTGAAACCCAAGGGAGGGGATCATGCTCTGCTTCAGTATGTCACATTACATGTTGGCATTCATGGTTCCCTCAATGAACTGTAGCTCCCCAGTGCCGGCAGCACTCATGCAGCCCCAGACCATGACACTCCCACCACCATGCTTGACTATAGGCAAGACACACTTGTCTTTGTACTCCTCACCTGGTTGCCGCCACACACGCTTGACACCATCTGAACCAAATAAGTTTATCTTGGTCTCATCAGACCACAGAATACGGTTCCAGTAATCCATGTCCTTAGTCTGCTTGTCTTCAGTAAACTGTTTGCGGGCTTTCTTGTGCATCATCTTTAGAAGGGGCTTCATTCTGAGATGACAGCCATGCAGACCAATTTGATGCAGTGTGGGGCGTATGGTCTGAGCACTGACAGGCTGACCCCCCCACCCCTTCAACCTCTGCAGAACTGCTGGCAGCACTCATACGTCTATTTCCCCAAGACAACCTCTGGATATGACGCTGAGCACGTTCACTCAACTTCTTTGGGTGACCATGGCAAGGCCTGTTCTGAGCGGAATCTGTCCTGTTAAACTGTTGTATGGTCTTGGCCACCGTGCTGCAGCTCAGTTTCAGGGTCTTGGTAATCTTCTTATAGCCTAGGCCAACTTTATGTAGAGCAACAATTTTTTTTTTTCAGATCCTTTAGAGAGTTCTTTGCCATGAGGTGCCATGTTGAACTTCCAGTGACCAGTATGAAAGAATGAGAGCGATAACACCAAATTTAACACACCTGCTCCCCATTCACACCTGAGACCTTGTAACACTAACGAGTCACATGACACCGAGGAGGGAAAATGGCTAATTGGGCCCAATTTGGACATTTCACTTTTGTTGCCAGCGATTTAGACATTAATGGGTGTGTGTTGAGTTATTTTGAGGAGACAGCAAATTTACACTGTTAGGCCTCATGCACACGAGACGCTGTTAAACGCGCGTTCAGAGGCAGTTGGACACTTTTTTCAACTGCACCTGAACGCATGCAATGTTATCCTATGTGTCCATGTACACAGTCTATTTTTTTCCCGTTTTTATGCAGTTGCGTTTAACCTCGTTTTTCCAAAAGCAAAAAAAATGCGTTCAGACACTTTGCTTTTCTGCTTTTCAGACGCAAAACGCAGCTAAACGCGGCTAAACGCAGGCACCTGCGTTTAGCCGCGTTTGCGTTTATAAGCCTTTTTAAAGGAACCCAATTTTTTGGAGCAGAAATATGATGGTAAACCATAAAAAATACTAGAAAAAATTGTTTAAAATGTCGTAATTAGTTTAGATAGGTCATAGAGCATATATACTCACTGATGCATACATGTTTGTGAAATATCCAACGGACATTCGCTGTGCCATCAACGGATGGGTCCAATATCGACGAGCTCTGATTCTGGACCTCTCATGCAAATTTGCGACGACATTGCTGCCGCATCAAGAGCAACATCAGGAGCATTTCCTGACATATATTTAATATGGGATCCATTTTTTTTAAAAAACACAGAAAGAGAGGCAAATGCAAGTGTACAACGGCTCTCTCTGCTGCTGCTGCTCACTCTAATCAAATTGGCAGAAATAGTTAATAATATATGCTTTCTGAGCTTGGGGAGGGTCTATATGATGTTATCTTTACAAATGCTTATAGACGCAAACGCGTCTAAACGCGGCTAAACGCGGCATGAAAACACAGCAAAACGCGCGTTTTTAAAACACGCGTTCAGCAGAGTTTGCATCTGCGTCTCGTGTGCATGGGGCCTTATACAAGCTGTACACTCACTACTTTACATTGTAGCAAAGTGTAATTTCTTCAGTGTTGTCACATGAAAAGAATGAAAATATTTACAAAAATGTGAAGGGTGTACTCACTTTTGTGAGATACTGTAAATATTAACCACTTTCAGACCGGACCATTTTGCTGGCCAAAGGCCAGACCACTTTTTGTGATTTGGCACTGTGTCGCTTTAACTGACAATTGCGCGGACGTGCGACGTGGCTCCCTAACAAAATTGACGTCCTTTTTTTTCCCATAAATAGAGCTTTATTTTGGTGGTATTTGATCACCCCTGTGGTTTTTATTTTTTGCGCTATAAACAAAAAAAAAGCGACAATTTGGCAAAAAACACATTATTTTTTACTTTTTGCTATAATAAATATCCCCCAAAAATGTATAAAATTTTTCCCTCAGTTTAGGCTGATACGTATTCTTCTACATATTTTGGTAAAAAAAAAAAAAAATCGCAATAAGCGATTATTGGTTTGCGCAAAAGTTATAGCGTTTACAAAAAATAGGGGATAGTTTTATGGAATTTTTATTAATCATTTTTTTTTTACTAGTAATGGCGGCAATCAGCGATTTTTATCGTGACTGCAACATTATGGCGGACACATCAGACATTTTTGACACATTTTTGGGACCATTGTCATTTATACAGCAATCAGTGCTATACAAATGCACTGATTCCTGTGTAAATGACACTGGCAGTGCTGTCTTCATGCACAAGGCTATGCCAGATGCCTTAGAGCGAGGAACATTGGCATACGTCGATGACTTCCTCATCAAAAGTAGTGATATGACCAAGCACCTTACAGAACTCCAACATATCCTGTGCCAGTTAAAGACTATTAGAGTGAGGTTATCTATTCAGAAAGCACGGTGGTGTTTCACCCGGGTAAATTTCTTAGGCCATGAAGTTACCTCAGAAGCTTTGAATTCCCAGAAGAAAGAGGTTGAGGCAGTACTCAACTGTAAGGTCCCTACTAATCTTAAAGAATTAAGGTTGTTTCTAAAAATGTTATTTAAAAATATTTGCATAAGTTCATCGACAATCACGCCGAGATTAGCAAACCGTTGCTTCATCTGCTGAAGAAAGACACTGAATGGTCACGGGGCAAGGAACAAGCAGACGCTGTGAAGGAACTGAAGGTACGACTCACCCAGGACCCCTTCCTTGCATATCCAGAAGGAGGTAAACCCTTTTATCTTGATACAGGGTACACGGAGGTGAGTATGAGTTCTGTGTCAGTAATATTATCGCCTATGTCAATAAAACAATGTCTTCTGTAGAGATGCGAAAAAGCTTTATTGTCCACTGTCTGGGCATTACAGAATTTCCGCAGTTTATATATATATATATATATATAACTATATATTAAATATTAAATATATGTATAAAAAATATATGAAAAAAAAAAAAACAGTGCTGCATCTAAAAAAAATATGAATATTCAGTCCATAAATGTGTACAACAAATAAAAATGCACAACCAAAAAAAGGGCATATATAAATGCAAACATGTGCTGTGATTAAATAATGTGCTCAGACATGCTGAGATAAATTGAAAATGATATTTAAGCTGTGTAGTCCAAAAAAGGGCTTGGCCCGATGTGAACAACCAGGACGAACTTCTCGGAAGAGCAAACGATTTTTCTGTTCATCAAACGAAGTAAGTAAAACAGCGCCGCTTACCAGATTTGATGGATCTCAAATTATAGAGATCGGATAGGCACACACAGGAAGGATCACTTGGCCAAAAAGATAAACTCCTCCAAGGGATGTATTATGAAATGGAAAGAAGAGGCTTCATGGTGCAGTACTTGCATTAAAAAATATTTATTCTTAAAACAACGTAGGCACTGACATCCAAACAAAACGGCATTCAGTGTATTCAAACCGGCCACGGCTCAAGCCAGCCAGCTTGTGCGTGGTGGCGTAAAGACCTGAAGCTCCACCCGACGCGTTTCCCCGTACAAGGCTTCGACTGGGAAAGGAGGCTGTGCCTGGATGTCACACACCACGCTATTTATATATACACAAACAGGAGATACACCGGAACCACCATTAAGCGCTACATCCTAAGGTGTTATTAGTGTATACTACACACATTAGAACCAATTGCTCAGAAAATTTCAAAAAAGGTCAGTTTACATTTATACAACATAATGGAAACCAAATACCGTATTTATTGGCGTATAACACACGCTGGCATATAAGACACGCCGGCGTTTAACACGCACCCCAAGTTTAGAAGGGAATTTTAAGGAAAAAAACTTTTAGGAGGTAAGATTAAGGAAAGAAACTTACATTTAAATGCCCATCAATGTAGCCTTATCAGTGTCAATCTGCAGCCTTGTCCAGTGTCATTGCAGCCTTGTCAGTGTCATTGCAGCCTTGCCCCAGTGTAATTGCAGCCTTGCAGTTCAAATATGGCGCCACCGAGATACACAGAGCCGGATGTCCTGTGTATCTCGGCTCCTCTCGACTCCTCTCGCAGTCCCGCCCAATGATGGACATAACACAGGTTCAATGGTGGGACTGGTGGGACTGGTGGGACTGTGAGCGAAGCTGAGCCTAGCTCCTCTCGGCTCCACTTACAGTTACGTCCAATCCCGCCATTGGACCTGTCTAATGTCCATCATAGGACGGGAATGGGCGTGACTGCGAGCGGAGCCGAGAGGAGCCGAGCCTAGCCGAGTACACTCGGCTATGTGTATATCGGCGGCACTCGCTCCACTCCGCTCACAATCAGCGGAGATCGGCGGGGATCAGCGTATAACATCCACAATTCCCCCCTGATTTTAAGGGGAAAAAAGTGCCTGTTATACGCAGATAAATACGGTAAATATTGTAAACCCTTGCATGTACCTAAAAAAAAATTCACAAATATATCCTCACATCTGATTTTATGTACAATAAAATTAAATTGCACATACAAATAGGAGGAACACTAAATATATAAATGTTAAAAAGTGTTACCTATACCCCTAAAAATATAAAAATTAAACATAAAATTCTATGTATTAAAAATTGATATAATATATATAAAAAAAGTGTGTATATATATATATATATATATATATATATATATATATATATATATATACACACACACACACACACACATATACACACACATACATATATATATATATATATATATATACACACACACGAATGCCGCGTACACACGACCGGACTTTCCGGCAGAAAAGGTCAGACAGAATAATTCCGTTGGATATTCCGATTGTGTGTGTGATAATCAGACGGATCTAGAAATAGAACATGCTTCAAATCTTTCCGACGGAATCAATTTCTATCCGGAAAACCGTTCGTCTGTGTGCTAATCCGACGGACCAAATACGACCCAAGGGCAGCTATTGGCTACTGGCTATTGAACTTCCTTTTCTAGTCCCGTCTAGGGATGAGCTTCGAGTCGAACTCATGATCGACTCGAACATTGCCTGTTCACCTGTTTACCGAACAGCGAATAATTTGGGGTGTTCGCGGCACATTCGAAAAGCCGCAAACACCCTGTAAATGTCTATGGGAGAAGTCTAAAGTGCCAATTTTAAAGGCTTATATGCAAGTTATTGTCCTAAAAAGTGTTTGGGGACCTGGGTCCTGCCCCAGGGGACATGTATCGATGCAAAAAAAACTTTTAAAAACTGACGATTTTTCGGGAGCAGTGATTTTAATAATGCTTAAAGTGAAACAATAAAAGTGTAATATTCCTTTAAATTTCGTACCTGGGGGTGTGTATAGTATGCCTGTAAAGGGGCGCATGTTTCCTGTGCTTAGAACTGTCCCTGCACAAAGTTAAATTTTTGCAGGAAAAAAAGTCTGGGGAAGCCCGGCTTTTCCCTTGCGTCAGAGGGGGGCGGGGTCAGGTGACGGGTGGCCCGGTTCTCCTCAGCTAAGACCTGGGATTCCCGCAGTGTCTCCATTGAGAAACCCAGGCTTCCCCAGTGATGTACAGGTGACCCCGCCCCCCTCTGACGCAAGGAAAAATCCGGGCTTCCCCAGTAATGTACGGGGTAACCACGCCCCCCTCTGATGTAACGCAGGTTTCCGTTACATCAGAGGGGGGCAGGGTCACCCGTACGTCACTGGGGAAGCCCGACTTCCCCCCTGCGTCAGAGGGGGGCGGGGTCAGGTGATGGGTGGCCCGTACTCCTCAGCTAAGACGGGATTCCCGCAGTGTCTCCGTGGAGACAGGATGCACTGCGCTGGACGTCATCGGAAGAGATCACCCATCGCTGGACCCCGGAGAAGAGATCAGCCATCGCTGGATAGCAAGAGTGGATTACCACCGCTGGAATCTTTTTTTTATTTTTCTTATTTTTAATAAAGGACTTTTCCCAACGGTGTCTGTATGTTTTTTCATTTTTTTTTACACTTTCTTTGTGAAATGGTAGGGGTACTTTTGTACCCCCTTACCATTTCAAACAGGGGGGCGGGATCTGGGGGTCCCCTTGTTAATGGGGGCTTCCAGATTCTGATAAGCCCCCCGCCCACAGACCCCCACAACCACCGGCCAGGGTTGTGGGGATGAGGCATGGGGACATGGTGCTTTGAGGGGTCACAGACCCCCAAAGCATCCTCCCAATGTTGAGGGCATGTGGCCTGGTACGGTTCAGGCGCTCTCTCGTCCCCCCCTCTTTTCCTGCGGCCTGCTCTGATAAAGGGTCTGGTATGGATTTTTGGGTGGAACTCCACGCCATTTATTTTTTTATTTAAACTAGGTTTCCCTTAATATCCATACCAGACCTGAAGGGCCTGGTAATTGAATTTGGGGGGAACCCCACGCATATTTTTTTATCAATGACTTTCAATGACTGTTCTCTGCAAGGGAAACATGCGCCTCTTTACAGGTATACTATAGACACCCCCAGGTAAGAAATTTTAAGGAATATTACACTTTTATTGTTCCACTTTAAGCATTATTAAAATCACTGCTCCCGAAAAAACGTTAGTTTTTAAAAGTTTTTTTTTAATTGATACATGTCCCCTGGGGCAGGACCTGGGTCCCCAAACATTTTTTTATGAGAATAACTTGTATATAAGCCTTTAAAATTTGCACTTTTGATTTTGAACGTTCGAGTCCAATAGACTTTAATAGGGTTCTAAAGTTCACATGAACTTTAGGTCTGTTCGCAGGTTCTGGTGCAAACTGAACAGAGGGGTGTTCGGCTCATCCCTAGTCCTGTCGTACGTCATTGCGTTCTAAATGAACGGACTTTGGTCCGATCATGTGTGGGCAAGTCCGTTCGGTCGTAACACTGTCGTGTCTCCGTCGGGAAGACTGTCAGAGTTTATTCTTTTTTTTTTTTTTTTTTTGCCACTTCAGCGGATATCTCGAGATAGACATATAATCAACTTTTCAGTCATATCCGTCTTACTCATGTCACATCATTGTGGCGTTCTTCGAGTATCGCGCTCTCTGCAATTGTACGAGTATATTGTGCTTTTTATTCCTTATCCCCCCTAGTGCCCACCCCACTACCCTCCCCCCCAGGACTTGACCAAAGTGTCCATGTCTAATTCTCAGATCATTATATCCTTAGTTGTTCGGCATAGCTCCATGTTTTTTTAAAACTAGTCCACCCTCCCCACTTGTCTATTTTATCTTCCTCCTTATCTCCATTCTTGCCTCTTAGCCTTTCCATCTTGTATATGTCCTCAATCTCGTCAATCCAATCCCAGATTGAAGGGGCCTCTAATTCCTTCCATTTCTTAGGGATCGTTTTTTTTGCGGCATTTAGGAGAAGTGGCAGCAATGACCTTTGATATTTTTTAATGTTTTCTTTTGTACCATGTAATAAAATAGTCCATGGGTCGTCTGGGATTTCTACATTTGTTATGTCTTTTATATAGGACCTGACTTCTCCCCAGAAGGTTTTAATTTTGGGGCAACTCCACCAGATGTGTAACATGTTACCCATTTCCTCACAGCCCCTCCAACATTTCCCAGATTTATCTTGCTGGAATTTGCTGGTTTTGTCCGGGGTAGCATACCATCTGGACAGGATTTTGTAATTAATTTCGGCTGACTTGCTATCTTTCGAAGAGTTATGGGTTAATTTAAGAATTTTTTTAACTATGTGCATCTCACATTGTGTCCCTATTTCCTTTTCCCATTTGTGAATGTATATGGGGACCTCCCGTCTCTCCCAGTCCAGCAGGAGCCTGTACCACCGTGTAACAGCACCTCTACTATCCCCGGTCACAGTTAGTGACTCCAGGGGCGTTAGATCCGTTAGTTCTCGTATAGGGTGGGGCAGGCTCTCAATGAAGTGGGAGAGCTGGTGGTATCTCCACCCATCTATTTCTGCAAATCCCTCTTTCATCTTTATTTCTTGAAGTGATCTAATCTTTCCATTTTTTATAATATCACCCACTTGTGCTCTTTCTAATTTCAACCAATTTCCCCCATTAATTTTTAATCCTGGTGCAAAATAAATATTCTCCTTTAAAGTGATGAGAGGTTAATTATAGTGACCATTTATTTTTTTATATATTTCATCCCAAATCCTCAGTGCAGTTACAGTGAGTTCGCTACTATCTCTGTCTATATTCCTAAACTTCGGGGGGTTCCATATTATTTTACTTAAATGTGCTTTACTAAGAGTAAATTCTAGGTTTACCCATCTTTTTTCTTCTTTGTTTTCTTTTGTCCATTCTAATATTCTTGATAGTACGATGGCCTTATAGTAGTAAAGTATATCTGGTGCTGCCAGTCCTCCGCAATTTTTTCCCTGTTTAAGTGTCGCATATGCTACTCTTGGTTTTTTTCCGTTCCAGATGAAAGTCGTTATCAAGGTTCTAAGCTTAGCTAGGTAAAACCCTGGTAAGGCGATAGGCATCATCTGGAACTTGTAGAGTATTTTAGGTAAAATAAACATTTTGAGCGCCTGTATTCTCCCGAACCATGATAATGGTCTGTGTGTCAGTCTATTACTTTCCGTTTTAATTTCATTTAATAACGGGATATAGTTTAAATTATATATTTTTTTAAGTGAGGGGGCTAATTTGATACCTAAATATTTTAATTCTCTGCGCCAGGGGAATTTGTCAGAGTTTATTCTGACAGAAAGTCCGGTCGTGTGTACAGTATTTATTTGTCCTTTGGGTTTAGCGCAGATATCCTGCTAGACATATCTTTGCCATCCTAGAATATAATATGGGGGGCGGAGCCAGCAGCCGACATGTAAGCATCGCTAAGACGGAGCTCCCTGCAGGACGCATTATCCTTACCTCATCCTGAGTGTCAGAGACACTGAAATTTCACAGAACAGTGACCGCTACACCCACCGGACCTGGCTGCACTGGAAGATATGGTAAAATAGGGGCCAGCCCCCATTGAATCTGCCGCCGAACGTCTGTCCCGCTATGCATGGGGATTCCAAGATGGCGCCGAACAAGATCCTGACCATGAGGCAGTGGAGCGGAGCCCTGGAGATTCCTCACAGAGTGGAGATGACTGCTCCTCGGCACAGCATGGCAAGGTAAGCCCGCTGCCCCCTAGAAACATAGGGTTGAGGCGAGGCTCTATGGACAGATTATCCCAGACAGACAGGGGGGTAATGACGCTGGCCGAGGGGTCAGGAGAGCCATCTTTGAAACAGATAATGGAAGCTATACACACCTGCCAAACCACCCTGACTGAACATATTGATGGGATGAGGGCAGAATATAAGAGAAAGGGCCACGGAAGCAGAACAAAGAATAAGTGATCTGGAAGATGTAGTGCGCCCATTAGAAAATAAAGTGCAAAATATTCATATGGAGGACAGACAGAGGAGAAACAATTTCCATTTTGTAGGTTTCCCTGAAAAGGCTGAAGGTAGACAGACAATCTGAAGACTTTCTAGAACTGTGGCTCAAAGATAATATGCCTGACACCACATTCTCCCGCTTGTTCGCCATAGAAAGGGCACACAGGATACCTTCTAAACCTCCCCCCTGGGCTCTCATCCACGTCCTAT
Source organism: Lithobates sylvaticus (assembly GCA_028564925.1). Taxonomy (NCBI): domain Eukaryota; kingdom Metazoa; phylum Chordata; class Amphibia; order Anura; family Ranidae; genus Lithobates; species Lithobates sylvaticus. The sequence goes on along the minus strand of CM053037.1, from coordinate 166,596,959 downwards.
GATTGCCCGCATCTTGCACTTCAGGGATAGAGAAAACATGCTCTGTGCAGCCCGTACTATAGGGGACCTGCAGTATAATGGTAACCGTATCTCTATATACCCCAACTTCTCTGCTGCCACGCAGAAACAGAGAGCCAGCTTTGTCCACGTGAAAAAGAGACTCTGGGACATGCAGGTGACATATAGCATGCTTTATCCGGCAAAACTGAGAGTGGTGGATAAAGACAAAGTTTACTTCTTCAACTCTCCTACTTAAACATCGATGTGGCTGGATGCTAGGGGGTGCTCAAGCCCAGCGGTAGGGATGGGCCCGGTGCTCGATGCGAACCCATGTTCGCATCGAGCACCGGGTGTTCGCTCGCTCGGCGAGCCCAGAACTATTTTGGCCGCTCGCATCACGTTCGTGTGATGCGAGCGGCCCCGCAATGCATTGCGGCCGGCGCAGTGCATTGCTGGCTGATGATTGGCCAAGCATGCACTGTGACCCCGCATGCTTGGCCAATCACAGCGCCGGAAACTCGAAGAGCCATAATTGGCTACAGGCAGGACGCCTGTAGCCAATTACAGCTCAGGGGCTTTAGTACACGCCCCCTCTTATAAAAGGCCGCCACGCCGTCTGCGCCGGTCACATGCTGTTCTGGCGTAGATAGAGCAGGATCGTTCTGTGTCACTCTGCTGGATTTAGTTAGAGAGATTTACTTAGAGAGATTGAGTTAGATAGATTCATTTAGAAAGATTGATTTAGAAAGAGGGGCTTGTAGTGTGTTCGTGGCAGGCAGGCACTGGCAGCAAACAGAGCTCCTGTATTTTGTTCCCAGAAGCACCTATAGGACTTGTAGTGTGTTCGTGGCAGGCAGGCAGAGCTCCTATATTTTTGTTCCCAGAAGCACCTATAGGACTTGTAGTGTGTTCGTCCCATCACACAGAGCTCATATATTTTGTTCCCAGAAGCACCTATAGGACTTGAAGTGTGTTAGTCCCATCACACAGACCTATATTTTGTTCCCAGAAGCACCTATAGGACTTGAAGTGTGTTAGTCCCATCACACAGAGATCATATATTTTTGTTCCCAGAAGCACCTATAGGACTTGAAGTGTGTTAGTCCCATCACACAGACCTATATTTTCTTCCCAGAAGCACCTATAGGACTTGAAGTGTGTTAGTCCCATCACACAGAGATCATATATTTTGTTCCCAGAAGCACCTATAGGACTTGAAGTGTGTTAGTCCCATCACACAGACCTATATTTTCTTCCCAGAAGCACCTATAGGACTTGAAGTGTGTTAGTCCCATCACACAGAGATCATATATTTTGTTCCCAGAAGGCACCTATAGGACTTGAAGTGTGTTAGTCCCATCACACAGACCTACATTTTCTTCCCAGAAGCACCTATAGGACTTGAAGTGTGTTAGTCCCATCACACAGAGATCATATATTTTGTTCCCAGAAGCACCTATAGGACTTGAAGTGTGTTAGTCCCATCACACAGACCTATATTTTTTCCCAGAAGCACCCATAGGACTTGAAGTGTGTTAGTCCCATCACACAGAGATCATATATTTTGTTCCCAGAAGCACCTATAGGACTTGAAGTGTGTTAGTCCCATCACACAGACCTATATTTTCTTCCCAGAAGCACCTATAGGACTTGAAGTGTGTTAGTCCCATCACACAGAGATCATATATTTTGTTCCCAGAAGCACCTATAGGACTTGAAGTGTGTTAGTCCCATCACACAGAGATATATATTTTGTTCCCAGAAGCACCTATAGGACTTGAAGTGTGTTAGTCCCATCACACAGACCTATATTTTGTTCCCAGAAGCACCTATAGGACTTGAAGTGTGTTAGTCCCATCACACAGACCTATATTTTCTTCCCAGAAGCACCTATAGGACTTGAAGTGTGTTAGTCCCATCACACAGAGATCATATATTTTGTTCCCAGAGGCACCTATAGGACTTGAAGTGTGTTAGTCCCATCACACAGACCTACATTTTCTTCCCAGAAGCACCTATAGGACTTGAAGTGTGTTAGTCCCATCACACAGAGATCATATATTTTGTTCCCAGAAGCACCTATAGGACTTGAAGTGTGTTAGTCCCATCACACAGACCTATATTTTCTTCCCAGAAGCACCTATAGGACTTGAAGTGTGTTAGTCCCATCACACAGAGATCATATATTTTGTTCCCAGAAGCACCTATAGGACTTGAAGTGTGTTAGTCCCATCACACAGACCTATATTTTCTTCCCAGAAGCACCCATAGGACTTGAAGTGTGTTAGTCCCATCACACAGAGATCATATATTTTGTTCCCAGAAGCACCTATAGGACTTGAAGTGTGTTAGTCCCATCACACAGACCTATATTTTCTTCCCAGAAGCACCCATAGGACTTGAAGTGTGTTAGTCCCATCACACTGAGATATATATTTTCTTCCCAGAAGCACCTATAGGACTTGAAGTGTGTTAGTCCCATCACACAGAGATCATATATTTTTTCCCCAGAAGCACCTATAGGACTTGAAGTGTGTTAGTCCCATCACACAGAGATCATATATTTTGTTCCCAGAGGCACCTATAGGACTTGAAGTGTGTTAGTCCCATCACACAGACCTACATTTTTTTTCCCAGAAGCACCTATAGGACTTGAAGTGTGTTAGTCCCATCACACAGAGATCATATATTTTGTTCCCAGAAGCACCTATAGGACTTGAAGTGTGTTAGTCCCATCACACAGACCTATATTTTCTTCCCAGAAGCACCCATAGGACTTGAAGTGTGTTAGTCCCATCACACAGAGATCATATATTTTGTTCCCAGAAGCACCTATAGGACTTGAAGTGTGTTAGTCCCATCACACAGACCTACATTTTCTTCCCAGAAGCACCTATAGGACTTGAAGTGTGTTAGTCCCATCACACAGAGATCATATATTTTGTTCCCAGAAGCACCTATAGGACTTGAAGTGTGTTAGTCCCATCACACAGACCTATATTTTCTTCCCAGAAGCACCCATAGGACTTGAAGTGTGTTAGTCCCATCACACAGAGATCATATATTTTGTTCCCAGAAGCACCTATAGGACTTGAAGTGTGTTAGTCCCATCACACAGACCTATATTTTCTTCCCAGAAGCACCCATAGGACTTGAAGTGTGTTAGTCCCATCACACAGAGATCATATATTTTGTTCCCAGAAGCACCTATAGGACTTGAAGTGTGTTAGTCCCATCACACAGAGACCTATATTTTCTTCCCAGAAGCACCTATAGGACTTGAAGTGTGTTAGTCCCATCACACAGAGATCATATATTTTGTTCCCAGAGCACCTATAGGACTTGAAGTGTGTTAGTCCCATCACACAGAGCTCCTATATTTTCTTCCCAGAAGCACCCATAGGACTTGAAGTGTGTTAGTCCCATCACACAGAGATCCTATATTTTCTTTGCAGAAGCACCCATAGGACTTCTAGTGTGTTAGTGGCATCACACAGAGCTCCTATATTTTCTTCTCAGCAGCACCCACAGGACTTCTAGTGTGTTAGTGGCATCACACAGAGCTCCTATATTTTCTTCGCAGAAGCACCCACAGGACTTCTAGTGTGTTAGTGGCATCACACAGAGCTCCTATATTTTCTTTGCAGAAGCACCCATAGGACTTCTAGTGTGTTAGTGGCATCACACAGAGCTCCTATATATTCTTCTCAGCAGCACCCACAGGACTTCTAGTGTGTTAGTGGCATCACACAGAGCTCCTATATTTTCTTTGCAGAAGCACCCATAGGACTTCTAGTGTGTTAGTGGCATCACACAGAGCTCCTATATATTCTTCTCAGCAGCACCCACAGGACTTCTAGTGTGTTAGTGGCATCACACAGAGCTCCTATATTTTCTTTGCAGAAGCACCGATAGGACTTCTAGTGTGTTAGTGGCATCACACAGAGCTCCTATATATTTCTTCTCAGCAGCACCCACAGGACTTCTAGTGTGTTAGTGGCATCACACAGAGCTCCTATATTTTCTTTGCAGAAGCACCCATAGGACTTCTAGTGTGTTAGTGGCATCACACAGAGTTCCTATATATTCTTCTCAGCAGCACCCACAGGACTTCTAGTGTGTTAGTGGCATCACACAGAGCTCCTATATTTTCTTTGCAGAAGCACCCACAGGACTTCTAGTGTGTTAGTGGCATCACACAGAGCTCCTATATTTTCTTTGCAGAAGCACCCATAGGACTTCTAGTGTGTTAGTGGCATCACACAGAGCTCCTATATATTCTTCTCAGCAGCACCCACAGGACTACCGACTACAATGACTGGAAGACCGCCAAGGGGAGGCAGAGCGTGCAGAGCCAAGAACACAGGGCAGGCAGGCTCTGTTTCTAGTGGACGTGGCCGTGGCCGTGGACGTGGTCGTGCATCGTCATCAGCACGTGGCCATGGGACACGCGCGTCTTTGTTTTCGGCAGCTGGACATGTGGAGCCGCATCATGCTGAAGGCTTGGTAGAATGGATGACCAAGCCCTCCTCATCCTCCTCATCCTCTCTCACCCAGGCTCAGGGTACTGGCAGAGCAGCTGCCAACGCGTACTCAATGGCATCATCAGCCACCCCTTCCCTAGACCCACCATGTCCTCCTGAGGAGTCCCCCAAACTCTTTGAGCACAGTGTTGGGTACATGCTCCAGGAGGATGCCCAACGATTCGAAGGCTCGGATGATGATACCCAGCTTGAGGAATCTGGCAGTACTGTTCCACCAGCTGCAGCTTACTGCCAGGTTTGCTCTAGTGGTGAAGAGGGAGGGGTTGATGAGGTCACTGACTCCACGTGGGTGCCTGAAGGGAGAGAGGATGAGGAGGAGGACGAGGATGATGCGGCGTCACATGTCCAACGAGGCAGGATGCCCCCTGGAGGCCAGCTAGAGGCCAGCACAGCAACTGTGCAACACCGCAGAGCTCCGCCTGTGCAGGGCGCTGCCTCTGCACGTTATCAGAAAAGTTCTTTGGTGTGGGCCTTTTTTGAGACGAGTGCATCAGATCGCACCACTGCTATTTGCAATATTTGTCTCAAGCGTATCTCGCGTGGCCAAAACATCAGCCGCTTGGGCACCACAAGCATGACCAGACATATGTCGACCTGCCATGCAGCTCGTTGGCAGGCACACATAAAAGACCCACACCAAAGAACTAAGCGGACCTCTCCTTGCTCCTCATCAGCTGGGATCTCCATCCCCACTACACCTTCAGTGCTCTCTGAAAGCTGCTCTGAGAGGACTGAAGGTGTAGAATTAGGTGTGTCACAACCAAGTACTTGCAGTACACCGACGTCCGATTGCAGCAGGCAAATTTCCCTGCCCCAGCTGCTGGACCGTAGAAAGAACTACACTCCCAGCCATCCACATGCCCAGCGGTTGAATGCTAGCTTGGCTAAATTGCTAGCACTTCAGCTGCTGCCTTTTCAGTTGGTAGACTCGGCCCCCTTCCGTGAGTTTGTTCAATGTGCGGTTCCTCAGTGGCAGGTTCCCAAACGCCACTTTTTCTCACGGAAGGCGATTCCGTCTCTCTACCGGCATGTGGAAGGCAATGTCCATGCCTCGCTGGACAGGGCGGTCAGCGGTAAGGTGCATATTACCGCTGACTCATGGTCCAGCAGGCATGGACAGGGACGGTACCTTTCTTTCACGGCCCATTGGGTCACTCTATTGGCAGCTGGGAGGGATGCAGGACAAGGTGCAGTAGTGTTGGAGGTTGTTCCGCCACCACGCCTCCAAAACGCTACTACTGCTACTGGTTGTGACACACCTCTCTCCTCCACCCCCTCCTCTTCTTCTTCCTCCAGTGCTCTGTCCTTGGAACCAGCGGTGCTCCGTAGGCGTACAAGGGGCTACGCAAGTACGCAGGCAAAAAGATGCCATGCCGTGCTTGCACTGGTGTGTTTGGGGGACAGGAGCCACACTGGGCCAGAGGTTCTGGCAGCTCTGCAGGGGCAGGCCGAGAGGTGGTTGACGCCACGTCAGCTTAAGCCAGGAATGGTCGTTTCTGACAATGGCACCAACCTCCTCTCCGCCCTGCGACAGGGGCAGCTCACCCATGTGCCCTGCATGGCTCACGTCCTCAACCTGGTGGTGCAGCGGTTCTTGGGCAGGTTCCCAGGCTTACAGGATGTCCTGAGGCAGGCCAGGAAAGTCTGTGTGCATTTCCGCCGATCTTATAATGCCAGTGCTCGGCTGACTGAGCTGCAAAAGGAGCTGAACCTGCCCAAGAACCGCCTAATATGTGACATGCCCACCAGGTGGAACTCAACGTTGGCCATGCTGCAGCGACTGCACACGCAGCAGAGGGCCATCAATGAGTACCTTTGCGACTACGGCACCAGGACAGGGTCAGGGGAGCTTGGTTTTTTTTCCCCACGTCAGTGGAGCATGATCAGGGATGCATGCACTGTCCTCTCACCATTTGAGGAGGCCACGAGGATGGTGAGCAGTGACAGTGCATGCATCAGTGACACTGTCCCTCTTGTCCACCTGTTGGAGCATACGCTGCGTGGGATAATGGACAGGGCACTTGAGGCAGAACAGAGGCAGGAAGAGGAGGACTTCCTTGCCTCTCAAGGCCCCCTTTATCCGGACAGTGTTCCTTCTGTCCCACCCATCACACAGGAAGAGGATGAGGAGGAGGAGGAGGAGGAGGAGGATTGTGTGAGCATGGAGGTGGAGCCTGGCACTCAGCATCAGCAGCAGCAGTCTTTTAGGGATGATGTACAGTCCCAACAAACCAGTGGACTTGTACGTGGCTGGGAGGAGGTGGCTGGCGATCATGTCATCCTCAGTGACCCAGAAGACTCCGGACCGAATGCCTCAGCTAACCTACGCTGCATGGCCTCCCTGATCCTGCAAAGCCTGCGGAAGGATCCTCGTGTTCTTCGGATCAAGGAGAGGGACCATTACTGGCTGGCCACTCTCCTTGATCCGCGGTACAAGGGTAAGGTTGCGGACCTTATCTTGCCGTCGCAGAGGGAGCAGAGGATGAGACATCTCAGGGAGGCCTTGCAGAAAGGTCTGTGCAACGCGTTCCCAGAAACTGGGAGGTTACAAACTCCTGGTCCTGGGCGACGAGTTGCTGAGGCTTCGGTCAGTAGCAGAAGGAGCGGTGGGAAAGGTGGACGTCTGACCGATGCGTTCAGACAATTTTTTAGTCCGCAGCCCCAAGGTATGATCGGTTCCAGCAACCATCGCCAGCGTCTGATATACATGGTGCAGGAATACCTTGGGGCAAGGTCAGACTTGGACACCTTTCCCACCGAAAATCCTCTGGCTTACTGGGTCCTGAGGATGGATCACTGGCCAGAGCTTGCACAGTATGCAATTGAGCTACTGGCCTGTCCTGCCTCCAGCGTTCTTTCCGAACGCACATTCAGTGCTGCTGGAGGATTTGTCACCGATCATAGGGTGCGCCTGTCCACCGCCTCGGTTGATCGACTGACCTTCATCAAAATGAATCAGTCTTGGATCACCACCAGCTACCAGGCACCTGAGGCGGATATAACCGAATAATTTTTAATGTCACATCCCTTCAAGACTGCCTATGCTGATGCTGAGTGACTGTCCTCTTATGTTCACTGACTATCCTCTTCCTCCTCCTCAATGATCCATGCCACCACACCAGTGCCTAAGGCACAATTTTTCAGCCCCTGTTTAACAGGGGCGTGTACATACAATTTTTATAAAAAAATGCTTCGCAACACGTGTGACTGCTGTGCTCCAAGTACAGTATCTGTGAGGGGTTGCAGTGTTGTGGCACCAGCACCAGTGCCTAAGGCACAATTTTTCAGCCCCTGTTTAACAGGGGCGTGTACTTACAATTTTTTAAAAAAAATGCTTCGCAACACGTGTGACTGCTGTGCTCCAAGTACAGTATCTGTGAGGGGTTGCAGTGTTGTGGCACCAGCACCAGTGCCTAAGGCACAATTTTTCAGCCCCTGTTTAACAGGGGCGGGTAATTACAATTTTTTTTTAAAAATGCTTCGCAACACGTGTGACTGCTGTGCTCCAAGTACAGTATCTGTGAGGGGTTGCAGTGTTGTGGCACCAGCACCAGTGCCTAAGGCACAATTTTTCAGCCCCTGTTTAACAGGGGCGTGTACTTACAATTTTTTTTAAAAAATGCTTCGCAACACGTGTGACTGCTGTGCTCCAAGTACAGTATCTGTGAGGGGTTGCAGTGTTGTGGCACCAGCACCAGTGCCTAAGGCACAATTTTTCAGCCCCTGTTTAACAGGGGCGTGTACTTACAATTTTTTAAAAAATGCTTCGCAACACGTGTGACTGCTGTGCTCCAAGTACAGTATCTGTGAGGGGTTGCAGTGTTGTGGCACCAGCACCAGTGCCTAAGGCACAATTTTTCAGCCCCTGTTTAACAGGGGCGGGTAATTACAAATCTTGATCTAATAGTTCACAGCAGGGCCCATTCCTGCGCCCACCAAGAGTAACTATGAGGGCCTACAGTCTTGTGGCAACACCGTCCACCACCACCGCCAAAGGCCCAATTTTTCTGCCCTGTTCATCAGGTGCTTGCAATTACAAATCTTGATCTAATAACTCACAGCAGGGCCCATTCCTGCGCCCACCAAGAGTAACTGTGAGAGCTTACAGTCTTGTGGCAACACCGTCCACCACCACCGCCAAAGGCCCAATTTTTCTGCCCTGTTCATCAGGTGCTTGCAATTACAAATCTTGATCTAATAACTCACAGCAGGGCCCATTCCTGCGCCCACCAAGAGTAACTATGAGGGCCTACAGTCTTGTGGCAACACCGTCCACCACCACCGCCAAAGGCCCAATTTTTCTGCCCTGTTCATCAGGTGCTTGCAATTACAAATCTTGATCTATTAACTCACAGCAGGGCCCATTCCTGTGCCCACCAGTCTTGTGGCTACACCAACATCTAATAGGGCAAATTTCTGCAGAGTATATACGCCAGGCCCCTACTTTCAAACATCCAACTTACAAACGACTCCTACTTGCAAATGGATAGAAAACAGGAAGTGAGAGGAAATCTACCCCTAGGAAGGGAAATTCTATCCTGTTAGATTTAATTTGGGAAAAAGGTATCTCCTCTCTACTGATACTTTATCACCAATCCTTGTTTCAATTAAAACCCCACTTTTTCCAAAAACATTTGTCATTGGGACGGAAAGTGAGGTGACATGTTCTGAACAGATGTGCAAAGACAGCAAATGTTACAGGGGTGATAACCCCTCCCTATGTTCTCCAAAAAGCTTAAAAATAGATTTTTTTGTGATGGAGCTACACTTCATAATGTACCTGTTCAGATTCTACTTAAGAACAAACCTAAAGCCGCAAGTGGTTTTAAATGGCTTCTTTTTTTCCTTTACAAATGTCATTTTGTGCAAGGACAGTTCTAAACACGGGAAACACATGCCACTTCACAGGCATACTTTAGACACCCCCCAGGTACCATATTTGAAAAAAAAAAAGTGAAATTTTCCTTTACTTTATGCATCATTAAAATGACTGCTCCCGAAAAAACGTTAGTTTTTAAAAGTTCTTTTTGCATTGATATATGTCCCCTGGGGCAGGACCCGGGTCCCCAAACCTGTTTTATGACATTAACATGCATATTGGCCGTTGTAATTAGCACTTTTGATTTCGAACGTTCGCGTCCATTATAACGTATAGGGTTCGAAAATTTGCGCGAACTTTCGGTCCGTTCGAAGGTTCTGGTGCGAACCGAACCCGGGGGTGTTCGGCTCATCCCTACCCAGCGGCACGCTGATGAAGAACCAACACACGATTCTTGCTTCTATCTACTGAGACCCACACGCTTTTCTGATACACTACTTTAGAATTGGCTGTGGTGGGTGACTATGCCGTGGTTTTTCTTTTCTTTTATTTTTTGTCTTTTCTCCTTCACCAGTTTGTCACGGCTTTATTATCCTTTGCTCCCTCTGACACTACGTTTATTCTACGTGTTGTCCTGCACGGAACTATACACCTATTGAATAAGACTTACATCAAAAACCAAGCAGATAACCTGTTACAGCTCAGATTTTTTTTGCTCTTTCCCCTGTGGAGTAATTCGTACTCAAGAAACTTAGGAGCCGATAGAGAAGACACTTTCTCTGTTTTTGTTTTTTTTCTACTCAGATGCTATCAGGCTCCTTTCAGACACACTGCCAGTTAGTATGCAGCAGCTGATTTGCTACTAGAGACCTGTGACCCCCCGAGGTCATTTACAATATAAGGTTATGGGCTTTAAGCACACAAGAAGTTGGGGTTGTGTGCAGAGTGGGAAGGGTGGGACTAATGTTTGTTGTTATGTTGTGCTGTGTGCTGCAAATGGTATATGCTATAACAGGTATAGAAAAGAAATGTGTATTAAATACATTTATGACATTCTCCCAAACATATGGCTATTATACTCACCGGATTTAGATGGCGGATAAAATCAGTTTGATGTCATGGAATGTTAGAGGGATGAACTCAAAAGTAAAAAGATCCCTTGTCTTTGATTTTATTAAAAGATACAAACCTCATATTATCCTACTGCAGGAAACCCATCTACAGGGATCTAAAGTTATGGCTCTCAAAAAAGCAAATATAATACATGCTGAATATTCTACTTATTCGAGAGGTGTGGCTATCCTAGTGACCAAGAAGGCAGCCGCACACATATTACAGATTAAATCTGACCCTATGGGTAGGTATGCTATTTTGGTATGTCAGATGCATAATGGCTGTCTAACGTTGGTTTGTGTTTATGTACCTCCACCGTTCTCCTCACAGATTTTGGAGGGTGTGCTAAAGGAGGCTGTATTGGTTGCTCAGGGCACTTTGCTGCTACTGGGTGATTTTAATGCGGTTACAGATCTGGCTTTGGACAGGCATGGCTGTACTTCTGACTCCCACCATAATTTGTCTCCTTGGCTGGATAGCTACGCTCTCACTGATGTTTGGATGATGAGGAATCCTGGTGTCAGAGAGTACTCCTGTCACTCTGAGACTCATAAAACGCTGTCAAGGATAGACTTGCTTTTAGCCTCGGTAGATGGTCTCCGACTCATATCTAATGTCCGCTACCTTCCGAGAGCCCTATCGGATCACTCTCCTATGGAAGTTCTGCTGGATCTCAATATCCCACAGGGAAGGCGACATTGGCGTATGAACATACAATGGCTGCAAGAGGAATACATTACCATTAAATGTAAGTCGGATATTGATCACTATTGGAGGGATAATGGGACCCATACCACTGTCTCAAATCAATGGGATGCCTGTAAGGCGACGATGAGAGGAGTATTTACTAAGGAAACAAGAGATTTCTCCAGGGCTCTGGAGTCAGATATGAGAAAAGCAAAACTCAGGGCTGTAGAAGCAGAGGGGGCCTACATTCTTGACCCGTCCCCTGAAAAGTATAACTTATGGCAAGACAATACTAGGCAATATAAACTAGCTCTCACTGAAAGGAATGCCAAAAAGCAGATACACCAAAATAGATCCTTCTTTGAGTTCGGAGACCAAAGCGGACGATTGTTGGCCTTTTTGGCTAGGCCGCTTTATGCTCCGATATCAGTACTACAGCTTAGGCGCATTAATGGTGAAATAGTGAAGGACTCTCATGGGATCTTGAACACTTTCTTACATTTTTATGTAACACTATACCAAACCCAAACCAATCATACAGAACAGGAATTGACCTCTTACCTGGCAGATCTGGTCTACCCTCACTATGCCCTGAGGATAGCGCAGCTCTGGAAGGCTCCATTACACAAGAGAAGATATCCCAGGCGGTGGCCTCTTTCAGACCAGGCAAATCGCCTGGCTTGGACAGGTTCCCAGCAGACTGGTATCAGTTACATAAAGAAAAATTAGCACCTCACCTGCAGAAATTATTTGTGGCGGCAGAAAAAGTCTAGGGAAGCTTTAATTGTGTTAATCCCCAAACCCGGGAAGGATCCACTAGAATGCGAGTCTTATAGGTCAATATCTTTGATTAATTCGGATGTCAAGATATTGGCCAAAGTACTGGCCAGTAGACTGAATTTGGTTATTTTGAAGCTAATAAATTCTGACCAAACGGGATTCATCCCGGGCCTGTGCACTCAAATGAACCTTAGAAGATTATATGTAAACATGCAGGTCGAACACACAAATATGGGCAAAAGAGCAATAGCATCATTAAACACCAAAAAGGCGTACAATTCAGTTGAATGGGACTACCTTTTTTCCCTCCTTAGGAAATTAGGATTCGGACCCCGATTTGAATCCTTGGTAAGTGACATGTACCTTGGAGGTGAGCCTGACATGCAGAGGGAGACCTCTCGTTTGGCTCTGGTTCCGGGATCATTGGAGTGGGAACAGTGACCCTCGGAGCACAGTGGGGTATGAGAGCCTGCAGGGTTCGCTTGGCTAAGGATGGTGTCCGATTGGCAGCGACAGGAACATGCTCGGAGCAGCAGGCCGAAGCGCACAGATGCAGGTCTGTAGGCAGGTGCGGCAGCAGGCAGGTGCGCACAAGCGCAGGGCAGCAGGGTCAGTCAAGCCAGGTCACAACAGCGGATCAATCAGACAGGAACGGCAGACAGAGAATGGCCAAGTCCAGGCAGGTTCGGTAACAGGTGATCAGACAGGCAGGTACACAGGGCAGGTCAAAGGCAAGCCAAGGAGTCAGGATCGGAGATAGCTGCAAGGTCAAGAGAGCCGGGTCAACACTGGAACAGATGCGGGTTCAGGATCAGGTTCAGGATGAGCTGCAGATCAGACAGCAAGAGTGTATTCTGAAGAGGCCCCTTTTAAGGATCATTGGGCGCCAACGCCGCGTCACCATGCGCACGTGCACGTAGGCGCGTGTGTGCATTGGCGCGGGGGTGCGCATTGGCGCGGGTGTGCGCGATGTGCATGTGCGCATTGATGCAAGTCTATTCACCACTGGATGCCTGTGAGCTGGGACACCTCTCGATGAACCCGTGCGCTCGCGACCAGTTGCAGCGTTGTACGCAGCGCATCCATGACAGTAAGACTTCTATACACAGGCCCTCGAGCAAGTATTAGAGTTAATGGCCTTATCTCACGTGCCTTTCAGATCCACAGGGGAACAAGACAGGGGTGTCCTTTATCCCCTCTCCTGTTCGCCCTAGCCATAGAGCCCCAAGCTGCTAAAATTACACATCACGAGACCATTAAGGGACTGTCGGTTGGGGGTCTGGAGGAACTTGTGTCTTTATACGCAGATGACATGCTCCTGTATCTGGAAGATCCGGATGATTCCCTATTGACAGCGGTCTCCTTGATCCGGGAGTTCAGTGATTACTCGGGCTTCAGGATCAACTGGATCAAATTGATTCTTTCCTCTAGATCCACAGCCGAATTTGACTCTGCCCACCAGCTGCCCACTAAGGGTAGTGACACAATTCAAATACTTAGGGATACTGATAGAGTCCCCTGTAGATTCCTTTAATGAGACGAATCTAACCCAAATAATCAAATCATTCCAGGACAAGATACAAAAATGGAAAGACCTGCCACTCACGCTAATGGGTAGGGCTAATTTATTTAAAATAATTTTTTTGCCTAAATTTCTGTACGTACTCCCCAATTCCCCAACCTACATACCAAAACGGACATTCAGATACATTAACTCTTTGTTAACAACATTTCTTTGGGGTAACAAAGCGGCTAGAGTATCCCTGGAACTCTTACAACTACCGGTGAGGAGGGGTGGCCTAGCGGTCCCTGACCTTAGACTTAGACAGTAGTAACTTTGTAGGAAACATTACTAAATTTCTTTTTTAGGGGTACAGTTCCCACAATGGTAGGGTCATACCTAAGGCGGCAAAAAAAACACTTGAGATATGTCTGAAACACATAGCAGACAGCCCCCTCCACTTATCACCGAATGCACCACTATGGTACAACCCATGCCTAAGGGAGTTTTTCCAATTGGAAGACAGGAATAGATGGGCTAAAGTCGGACTTACATACCTTCATCAACTTTTTGATGATGGTAAATGTAAATCATTTGCACAAGTAAAGAGGGAACTGAATGTCCCAGAATCTTGGGCATTCCGTTTCATTAGACTGAAACATGCGGTGCACACTCAATTTGGGACTGGCCGAGTCCCCTTAGGCCCCTTTCACACCGGGGCGGGGAGCCGCGGTGATGGTAAAGCAGCGCTATATTTAGCGCTGCTTTACTGTCGTTTTAACCGCGGTTTTCGGCCGCTCGCCGTGCGGTTTTAACCCCCGCGAGCGGCCGAAAAGGGGTTAAAGACCCCCCCGCAGAGCGCTGCCGTAGCGGCGCTTTGCGGCGGTATTGCCGCGGTTTCACCCCGGTGTCCCATTCTAATCAATGGGAAGGAGCGGTATAGGAGCGGTGAACACACCGCCCCTATCCCGCTCCAAAGATGCTGCTAGCAGGACTTTTTTTGTCATCCTGCTAGCGCACCGCTCCAGTGTGAAAGCCCGCCGGCTTTCACGCTGGAGTTAAAGGGGCCGGATTTTTTCATGCGGTGAACAGGCGCTATTTTTAGCGATGCACCGCATGAAAAACGCCCCGGTGTGAAAGGGGCCTTAGAGAATTCTAAATTGGAAAGACTCCTGGCTGACTCAGACCACACCAAACTAATCTCCACCTACTACGGCACACTTACCGACGTAAAAATACCAAAGGAAAAAAAACACAAGGACCACTGGACAGCTATTATCCCAGAAGTTACAGAGGGACAATGGGAGGAAGTGGTATCCTCCTATACATCCACGGTTATTTCAGCAAGAGACAAACTGATTCAACTAAGATACCTACATCAAATGTACTATACTCCGATGGGGCTATACAAAATGGGAAGTAGGGACAACCCCACATGCCATAAGTGCCTAGCAGAGGACGGTTCATTCATACACATGGTTTGGATCTGTAATAGAGTGCGCCCACTCTGGTCGCAGGTAACGCAATTTCTTGCGGATGTACTTGACATCCCAAACATCTGTAGCCCACTGCTGGGACTATTGGGTATCATTGAAGATGAAGTCATGAGTAGAAACACGAGAACACTGCTAAAACTACTGTTTTATTATGTTAGAAAGCTGATTGTCCTTAAAGCGGAGTGCCACCCGTTTTTAAGACATAGATGTAAAAAATAATACTCACCTTCCTCGATCCGAAACGGTAGTTTTTTTTTTTTTTTACTTACCTTTAGTTGTTTTCTTCTTGCCATCCATCGCTTCCGGTTCTCCTTCTCTCGGATATGGGCGGGAATATTACGGCTATTTCGTAATATCCCCTAGCCCGCACTGACACAAGCTCCCAGGAGTCAGTGCAGCGGCCTGGCCCGAGTGCGAGACTTGAAACCGAACATGACGCCATTACCACAGTCACGTTCGGTCTCTGCTATCACAACGGGGCGGGACGTTCGACGCCGCCGCCATTGTGATGGCAACAGGAGCTGCTGACGGCGCTCCTATGCAGTTTGTACTGCGCATGCGCGAGATTAGAATGAGTGGCGTCAATGAAATCCAGGAAGAGAATGCCTGGAGGTTTCAAATGCCCACAGGCAAGATGGAGGACGAACCAGAAATTTTAATAAAGTCTTTTTAGGAGCTAAAAAACGAAAGGCACAAGTGATAGAAACAGGACAGGTGAGTTACTAAATTACAAATGCATTTCTTTATTAATCACCATGGGGGAAAAAATGTCAGGGGCAGTGTAGCTCCGCTTTAACTGGATTAAAAGAGATTACATCACATTGACTGCGTGGAAGAACCTAGTTAATGCTAATGTAACACTATATAAGATGACCTATGAAGCAAGAGGGTGTCCTAAGAAGTTCCACAAAGTATGGGGAAAGTGGATTAACTCTAAAGAAACAGTGTAATCAGTCACTGGAAAGGAGAGATGATGACATTACTCATGGGAGGGGGGAAGGTATACGGAGAATACACCGATTGCAGAATCATAGTATTTGTGGAGAAACAGCACAACAATGTTTTAATGTTTTTCTTTTGTTCTTTTTTATTATTAAGTTACACATGAAGGAAGTTACCTACATGCTGGAAAGTTATTACTTTTAAAAAATGAAAAAGATGCCATATGTACAAAATGAATACCAATATATGACATGCACAAAATACCTCTAAGTTTGAAATACTATTTTCTGTATAAGATATTCTGTAACACAGTTAATGTATTACATGACTTGTATGTACATTTGGCAAAATAAAAACCTTTAAAAAAAAAAAAAAAAGAAGAATATAATATATCTTGCTGCTACCCCATATTTAATTACACAGTTTATCACTTTTTATTAAATTATGGAAATTTTTGAATATCACAAAAATAGAAGGATTAATCCGTATTAAGTATTTGATCAGACAAGCCCGGAGACAGACGGTATACGGGGGATTTTTATGAGCGTAAAAAATGTCCTAGTATCCGAATTGCATACATCCTGGGACATTGTTTTCTTGGAAAAATATCTCCAGGAGAAGATGATCCCCAGAAGCCTAAGGTGGCATGTATATCCAGACAGATGTGACAAATAACTCAACGAGTGGTTCTTATATTTCAATGGTGTAGTTTTGGCTTTCCTTAAATTCTTGTTGTCTAAAAAAAGAACCAAGGTTGTCAAATTGCAGCAAGAAATAAATTAAATTGTCCCTATGAGTAAGGAGGGTCTTTACCAGGTATACACAAAGGAATTAAGGGAAATTATGATAGAAGAGGAATAGAATTACAGTACTTCAGGTTATAGCCATTGAAAGGTTTATCCCCCCACTGGAGAGTAAATAATCTAAAAAGACACATTTCACATCGTGAAACGAAGTGGATTTTTGATATCCAGTGTTATAGTCACTTGGGACTTAACGTTGAGTGGGACATCAATTGCTATATAGATAACAGTTAAGCCTCGTACACACGATCAGATTTTCCAACAGGAAATGTGTGATGACGGGCTATTGGCGGAAAATCCGACCGTGTGTATGCTCCGTCAGACAATTGTTGGCCAACTTTCCGTTGGCAAATGTTGGATGGCAGGTTTATAAATTTTCCACGGACAAATGTCTGTTGTCGGACTTTCCGTCGGACAAAAGTCCAAAGTACAAACACGCAGGCTCAGAATCTTGTAAACTAGCATTCGTAATGGAGAATTAACATTCGTGACGTGACAAATTATGAAATCTCAAAATGCAGCGCACAATTCTCTTCTTCTTTAATGGGATAATAATTACGCTGCTTTTGCTGGTAATACTGATGGAGTTATTGCAAACTAATTTTCAAAGGCTTTTTTTTTTCTAGTGATATCAAGAATAATATTATTATGCTTTTTTTTTTTTATTTGAGCAAGTTACCACAACACCATTATCCCGTCGTTTTTAAGATCAAAGATACAACTATGTTGGTGTCCCTTGTCAATTTTACATTGTATATTTTAAAATGTAACTGCCGACTCCCAAACTGTAAAACACATAGCCAAGTATTATTCTACACAATTTTTTTTATTGTGCATTAAAAAAAGAAAACAAATAAAATTAGACATGTAATCTGCCAATAGAACTTAACCAAAAAATGCATTCTATGCATCCAAAAATATAGAAAATATACCAAATCAAATCATTATTCAACCCAAAAAATTATGTCAACGCAATAACTCCAAGGCCAATAATAAACAACATGTTATCTCCTCAGATTCCACAACATGTCTGGTTGACGAACGATTGTTCAGAAACGAACTGAAAAGCACAAAATGAAAAGCGCAAAATGAAAAGTGCTAAATGAAAAGCGCAAAATGAAAAGCGCGAATCAACACTAACCGAACTTCTACTTACACAAAAGCCCAAAGGGTGGCGCTAAAGAGCTGAAAAAACACGTAGTACGTCACTACGTTTGTGATTGTTGGCCAACAATTATGTGGCCGTGTGTATGCAAGACAAGTTTGGGCCAACGCCCTTCGGGCAAAATTCCACGGTTTTGTTGGCCAACAATCTGATCGTGTGTATGAGGCTTTAGAATAGCACACATTATCTAACTTGGTTCTTTGTCTTCTATATGCATATTTCGTGTATGCTTTTTTTACGTACATCTTCTATGCATATATGTCCATTTATAGTGTCTGCTCAATATTAAACCTTGTCCCCTTCCTTTCATATGCATACTTTATGTACACTTTTCCTGATGGCTCCATGTCAGCACAGCTGGGTATAGGGTCCGCTGGGTATAGGCTCCGACCCCCATGCCTCCAGGACTTTAGTCATATAAATTTGAGCCCACCTACAGCCTCTGCGGTCTTCTTTTTTCCTCCTATGCATAGGACCTAGGTGTGCGCCTCTACCTGGCTGGTCTAAAGGGCTGGCCGTCCATACATGCGAGTGGATTAGGCTGGACGCAGTCCCCGGTGTCTCAGCTAAATGACCCATAATCAAGGGAGCCCCGCTGCTGGTCATCGGGCGGCTTTTATCAGGGCTAACAGCCTTGTCTGGGGTCTGCTGGGTCCATGTAAAGTGGGCAGCGGTGTTGGCAGAGTCTCCCTTATGCACGCGCACCCACGCTGTGCCGGTGTTTACGGTCAGATGACGGAGGATGGGTGAGCTAAATTTGAAAAATTCTTTGTATCCAAATGAATGCTGCATTGCTGGGTATTGTTGTGCCTTGCTCCCTGTAGCCACTATGCATAGCCTGAGCTCCTCCACAGGGAGTACTCTGCATAACCAACCCTCTCAAAAGACCAGCATTTCCAGAGAAGGTAGAGGAGTCACCTGTGGATGACTACTGGAACCAGCCATGGCCTATTGAGATATGGGATATCCCTTTATATTTCTATGTGCTCTCCAGTTTTTCATTAAATAAAGGAGAAGCATGTTTATGAGGTCTAAAATTCCCTCGGTTTGTGTACATTGCAGAATATTAGTGTAATTCTGTTGCAAATTCCTACCCTTTTGCTGTTCTGAACAACATTTTTCATTATGTCCTGATTCCTGGCAGGGCAAGGTTTAGCTCTTTAACCACCAGGTGAATCAGAGCTGTAGATGGAGGCTTCAGTCTCCCTCTTGCAGTGGGTAACCCCTTAAGGTTTGTTACTAAGCAAACTATTTTACTGCATTTAATTATTTTTATGGGCTGGTTTGTTATTTAGCATGCAAAACCCTGTGGAAAGGTTATCTATTGGTAATTACCAGTCTCATTACAAAACAGTCCTCTTCAGGCTCTTCAATAAAGAAGATGTGGGTGAACATGACTTTGTGAATCTTGCTTTGATTAAGCGACCAGAGATGAGGATGATGATACCTGACAGATTGTTTTATTTATTAACCACTTAGGCCCCCTGACCAATTTGTAGCCAAAGGACCAGGCCCCTTTTTGCGATTTGGCACTGCGTCGCTTTAACTGACAATTGCGCGGTCGTGCGACGTGGCTCCCAAACAAAATTGGCGTCCTTTTTTTCCCACAAATAGAGCTTTCTTTTGGTGGTATTTGATCACCTCTGCGGTTTTTATTTTTTGCGCTATAAACAAAAATAGAGCGACAATTTTGAAAAAAATGTAAAATTTTTTACTTTTTGCTATAATAAATATCCCCAAAAAATATATAAAGAAACGTTTTTTTTCCTCAGCTTAGGCCGATACGTATTCTTCTACATATTTTTGGTAAAAAAAAAAATCGCAATTAGCGATTATTGATTGGTTTGCGCAAAGTTATAGCGTTTACAAAATAGGGGATAGTTTTATAGCATTTTTATTAATATTTTTTTTTACTAGTAATGGCGGCGATCATCGATTTTTATTGTGACTGCGACATTATGGCGGACACATCGGACATTTTTGACACATTTTTGGGACCATTGTCATTTATACAGCAATCAGTGCTTAAATGCACTGATTCCTGTGTAAATGACACTGGCAGTGAAGGAGTTAACCACTAGGGGGCGGGGAGGGGTTAAGTATGTCCTGTGTGGTTTTTAACTGTAGGGGGCGTGGCTTGGCGTGTGACATCACTGATCGTCTTTCCCTATGACAGGGAACAGACGATCAGTGACAGCCTCACTAGGAAGCACGGGGAGAGGTTTGTTTACACATACCTCTCCCCGTTCTTCAGCTCTGTGACCCGATCACGGGCGGCGCGCGCACGACCCACGGCTGGGCTCTTAAAGGGCAACGTACCTGTACGTTGATGTGCCCAGCCATGCCATTTGGATAAAAGGATTTTGGATAAAAGTGACCGGGGTGCGATTTTGGACCATTTTTGGATAAAAGAGCCGGGGGTGCAATTTTGGACAATTTGTTGGATAAAAGGACCGGGTTGTGATTTTGTAAACTTTTCGGATAAAAGGGCCGGGGGTGCGATTTTTGACCATTTTTGAATAAAAGGACCGGGGTGTGATTTAGCACTATTTTTGAATAAAAGAATCGGGGTGCAATTTTGTACAATTTTTGGATAAAAGGGCCGGGGGTGCGATTTTTGACCATTTTCGGGCTTAAAGGGCTGGGGGTTACAATTTCGGACCATTTGCTGGCTAAAAGGCCCGGAGGTGTTAATTTGGTCATTTTGGACCATTTTCTAGCTAAAAGGGCCAGGGGTGCGATTTTGGACCATTATTGGATAAAATGATTTTGGATAAAAGGACCGGGGGTGCGATTTTGGACTATTTTTGAATAAAAGGACCGGGGGTACGATTTTGGACAATTTGTTGGATAAAAGGGCCGGGGGTGCGATTTTTGACCATTTTTGGAAAAAAGGAGTGCGATTTTGGTAATTTTGACCATTTCGGGCTTAAAGGGACGGGGGTTACAATTTCGGTAATTTTGGACCATTTTCTGGCTAAAAGGCCCAGAGGTGTGAATTTAGTAGTTTTCAACCATTTTCTGGCTAAAAGGGCCAGGGTGCGATTTTGTACCTTTTTTTGGATAAAAGGGCCGGGGGTGCGATTTTGGACCATTTTCTGGCTAAAAGGGCCAGGGTGTGATTTTGTACTTTTTTGGATAAAAAGGATTTTGGATAAAAGGCCCGGGGTGCGATTTTGAAAATGTTTTGGATAAAAGGGCCGGGGGAGCGAATTTGTACAATTTTGCTGCTGCGGCTGGGTGGGCTGGCAGCGCCTGAAGAGGTGGTGTTGGGATCAGTAGCTACAGAAAGGACAGAATAGGACTTTGTTACACAAAGTAGGGGCCCACGGTCCCTGCCTGTAAAGAGCTTTTGCTATTAAATGAACAGTGCCAGCTCGTCATGGGAGTTGAAATGCTGCAATCAAGATTTGTGCAGGAGGCAGAGGAGAAGTGAGCACATGGACTGTAAATAATTGTGTCCCTTTGTGCTCAAAAGTCAAGTGTGCATCCCATAATACCCTTATCCCTATCCAAGTTTATTCACCTTTAATAAAATATAAAACAAAGAACTGGATTGTTCTTTGACTCAAGTGCACTGTGAAAATGCATGTGCCTGGCTGTTCAGGGGGGGGATCCCTTTACACTTGCGGCTTTTTAGGGGGTGCGCTACATTATCATCACAGGGAGTAGTGAGTATCAAACACTCTCTGTAAAGAGACGCACTGTAGATTGCTCTCCAGAGGGATAACGCCAGTGTAAATTAACCCTTAGATCTTCTAAGGGGAGGAACCCACTGTCTGCACATCTGCTGCCAGAATAATGTCCTCTTGGCTTTATTCTGGATATAAAAAAAAAAAAAAAAAAAAAAAAAATGAAGTATAAAAACTGCCAATGTTGACTCCCCTAAATTAGGAGGGTATAATCCATCTGTCAAAAATAAAACCTGTGCATAACAAAACCCAGGCAAAGATGGCAGGAAATGAGTGCACCGCAAATATCCAGATGTACGAAAGATGACGTATTTATTACTCATATCAAAAAAGTAAAAACATTCTTAGTCAACAATCGCTTAATTAGTGCTTGTGAACCCAGCACCTAATACAAAACACCATGTGCAAACAAAATAAATGAATATAGTGCAACATGTATTTTCTTCTTCTTGTATATGTATATACAGTATATTTATGTGCCTAAGAGGAGGAAAATTGATGTTGAATTGT
>CM053037.1:166520203-166566703 GCA_028564925.1 Lithobates sylvaticus | reverse complement strand
GGGAAAGTGTCAAGATGGAATCATCCATAGAATTCCTACACCTTCCTTGTGTTAAGCTTAGTTACCATAGTAGACAACCTATCTTACAAAGTACAGATGTGCTGGTTCCGTTTAAAGGCTCTTTTCCTGTACTGCTGTCTACCTTAGTTTACCATTTTTTTCTAAGGAGTCTGCCAATCTGCCTGTCTGTTGATCATTACTATTTTTGACTAAGGGTGTCCTGTGCCCTAGCCCCTCTCTCCCACATTTTTCCTGTTTGTGAGAAATAAACTTCTCCTTGTTTAAGCTTAAAAGTGACTGGCGCCCAATTTCTATCTTGTACATCACCCACTAAGCCTAGTAATCTGCACCCTGAGGAAGTATGTCAGCCCTCTCCGCCTCTAGGAGTCACCACCAGGCTCTCGGAAAGTTGGGGTAGGCGCTACATCTTTAAGGCCCGGTTCACACTGTTGCGGTGCGGGAGATCGCATATGATTCGCACCGCACTGCAGTTCAAATCATATGCGATCTCTGTGCGATGCAAATTCAGCCATACAGATAGTATGGCTGAATTCGCATCGCATTCGGCCCAAAATCGGACAGGACCCTTTTTTTCGGTCCGCAGCAGAATCGGATAGCATGGTGTTCTCACCATGCGATCCGATTCCTGTCCGAGTTTGCAGATCGCACTGCGAGCTGCTATGGGGGTGTCATTAACATTTCATTGACACTCCCAGCAGATCGCATAGGGCAAGGTGAACTGCCGGCGGGAGACATGCGGTGCGGGAACCCGCAGTAGATTCGCAGCGTTCCCGCACCGCAGCAGTGTGAACCCAGCCTAAATCTGAACTCCAGATAAATACACATTTGAAATTTATTTATTAGGTACACCTGTTCAATTGGTAACACAAATTGCTAATCAGCCAATCACATTGTAGTAACTCAATGCATTTAGGCATCTAGATGTAGTGAAGACTTGCTGAAATACAAACCAGCATCAGAATGGGGAAGAAAAGGGATTTAAGTAACTTTGAACATGGCATGGTTGTTGGTGCCAGATGGGCTGGTCTGAGTATTTCAAGAACTGCTGATCTACTGGGATTTTTACGCACAACCATCTCTCGGGTTTACAGAGAATGGTCCAAAAAAGAAAAAAATCAGTGAGTAGCAGTTGTGTGGATGAAAATACCTTGTTAATTTCAGAGGTCAGAGGAGAATTGGCAGACTTGTTTGAGATGATAGAAAGGCAACAGTAACTCAAATAACCATATTAAATAAACAAACATGTCACATATATGATAAGATGCCTTTCCAATTGATATGTAAAAGGCAAAAAAAAGTCCACCAAAATGAAAATGTAAATGAAAATAAATTAAATATATGTACACAAAACCAGCAAAAGTCCTTAAAGTGAGGAAAAAGAAGTGTCCTTCAATTTTCAACAGTTGCAACACCCAGTGCTCCCCAAAGAATAGACAGGGCAAATATAGCCTCTTACCAGATATTGAGATCTTTCAAGGTCTGTATGCGCATCACTGAGTAATCACCCCTCACTTCGGGTATAAGCCGCCTTTGCTGTTCAGCCTGCATAATGGATGCCAATGATGCATATCACCACATCTAAATGTTCTTTGGGGAACCTCTATCATCGCTCCATAGCTGAGCCCTTCCCTCCTGGTGACACACTCAGCTTGACCGACTCTCTGACGGAAGTGTCTAAGACGTCCATGAGCTCTTCCGGTTTCCCAAGCCTCATTCTCCACTTGTCAGCAAAGTGGAGAACGAGACTTGGGAAACCAAAAGAGCCATGAACGCCTTAGACACTTCCGGCAGAGAGTCAGACAAGCTGGGTGAACAACCAATTTAAGTGACACCCACACACAGGGGAGGCCTGTCCATTAAGGGCGCACGGGCATCGCCCCCCTCTCTCCAGCCACCCCCTCTATGACTAATAGATAGATTCATGCATTGCATTACAACTACTATTACAGCTACTCTTTCCTACTCACCTATGGATTCATATTACCATGAATTTTATCATGGAGCTTGCTCTCTCTCAAGGTAATAGAACTATTTGGGTCATTATGGACTATTTCAGGAAGATGGCCCCTTTTGTTCAAATTTTACGTATAATTTTCAGACTTATTTGTCCTACAGTTGTTCTTCTTGTGTCAACGGTCAACACCCCAGAGCAGGTTCCTTTTCCTGCCTGTACTTCACTACAGCACAGGATGAACCCACCATACAGAAATTTACTTACCCAGTGTTTTTCATATAGCCTTGCTTAAACCTCCTCATCAGCATACTGCTCCTTCTGCTCGTCCTCTGGTGGTAGTTATTAGACAGGAAATATTTGAAGTGTGGGGAAGATCTTTGGCTCCTAAAGGATAAGGAATTCTTTACATTACTTGGCCCACTGGAAAGGATATGGATGGAAAAAAAGTGTCTGGGTACCAGTTGCCCACATACATGTGGATACTCTGGTCAAAGCCTTTTATTGTTTACATCGGACAAACTTGCTCCTATGGATCCAGAGCCCCCCTCAAGTAAAGACTTACCTCTTATAATGCAGCTTCTCTGTTCTCGGTAATCCTGCATTTTATGCTGGACAGTCTGCTTCTCAGAGGTCCTCTGACAACTTAAGTATGTGTGCTCCTCAGCATCCTGTTTTGGGGCCATGAAGCTACCTCTCTGGCTAATCCTCTTGTAGCTCTATCCTCCCAGCTTGCCTCCTATTGATCCTTCATCTGTGTGCACCAGTTAAGCCCCACATGCCCTGTGCCTGGCACTTCTTTTCCATTTGCCTCACTAGCTGCCTTAAGTGCACGTGAATCTTGACGTGCCTGTTATATAACCCATGCCTGTTTACCAACCACATCTCTTATCTCCCGCCTGGACTAACCCTTGCCTGTTTAGTGATCATATCCCTGCCTGCTGTCTGGACCAACCTGTTGCCTTGCTCTAGTCAAGACATCAGTCCCAGCCATCTTTTGCGTCCCATCCGTCCTATCCGTCTCTATCTTCTTGAACCACAGGTACTCTTGTTCTACTTTTTTTCTGCCTCTATCTAGCCATAGGGTTGCCACCTGTCTGGGATTCACCCAGACAGTTCGGGGTTTGGACTCAGACTGCCTGAAACCCGGACACATTATTCAGACTGGACTATGGCTTCCTAGCAGTCTTGCTGGCTGCAGTTGTCTAAGCTGAGAGTGTCTGATACACTCTCTTTCATGCTGCCCAAAAGCCAGCACTAAACAACCCCCCCCCCCCCCACACACACACACACACACATACACAGACAGGAGAGGAGAGAGGGCTCGATCTGCGCCTCTTCCTCCTGCCCCTAACTCTCTGGGTCTGCCCACACTCCAATCCCCAGGGCTATGCCTCAGATACATCTGGATGAGAGGTGCTGACTGCCAAGGGTGATCCATCCCTGTCTATGACTGAAGTCTCCCCCCTTCTCTCTCCAGCCTCTGAGTAAGTACACTAAGGTAAATCAAGGTTCTCACAGCACCCCTTACATCAGAGTTCCCCTTTACATCAGAAGCCACAGTGTTCCCCCTTGCATCAGAGTTCCCCTTTACACCAGAGTCCACAGTTCCCCCTTATATCAGAGTTCTTTCCGTACATCAGAGTTCACAGTGTTCCCTCTTAAATCAGGGCTCCCAGAGCATCCCTTACATTAGAGTCCTCTGAGTTCTCCCTTACATCAGAGTCTGCAGAGTCCCCCCTTACAGTGAAAGGGAACTCTGCGAGTTTAGATGTAAAAGGGGAACTCTTTGGATTCTGATGTAAAGAGGGACTCTTGTTATTAATTTCATATGATTATAAATGTTATTTATTAGCAAAATATATGTATAAAAAAAAAGAAAATTGCTGTGCACCGTTAAAGTGTTCCGGTTTGACTTGAAGAAAAGGTGGCAACCCTACCTAGCCATAGATTATAGCATTGTGTAATAAGTCCAGGGGATTGCTTGTCTTAAAGCGGAAGTAAACCCATCGTTTTAACAGTCTACAAAAAAAAAGGCATGCCGTGAATGCTAACTGCACATTGGCTGTGCTCTCAACCAAACAGTCAAACCATCCAATGGCTGGTGTCATAACGGATCACATGTGCAGCACTATGGCAGTTGAAGATTAAACAGAGGCAAAGATGGCAGCTTCCTTGGCTGAAAACGATAGGAGGGTTTACTTCCACTTTAAGGAAATGGGATTTGCTAAAGGTGAAGCTCTACTAGGCAGATATATCCTCTTACCACTTTTTAAAGCGCAAGCATTACACTTCGCATTGGTAAAAGCTGTAACTGTCTCCTACAAACTTTGCCATCACTATAATTATGGTTGTCTACTGAAATCCAAATGTTAATTATGGAAAGCGTTTTTTTATATTTCACAGCAGGGCCCTTCCTGAATGGTCACCAGATGTCGGAGAAGGGAAAATTACATAAAATGAAAAATAACATTGTTAATATTTGTGCAATATTTTTGTGTCTGTCTAAGAAATGTTTTTTTTTTTTTTGTTATTTTTTTTTCCATCTTAAAACTAACTTTGAACATAAATATGCTTTTTTGAGTGTGTGAGGAAACCTGTTAAAGTATTATGTAATTTAACCACTTGCCTACCAGGCACGAACACCTCCTTCCTGACCAAGCCATTTTTCAGCTTTCAGCGCTGTCGCATTTTGAATGACAATTGCGCGGTAATGCAACGCTGTACCCAAATAAATTTTTTATCATTTTTTCACCACAGATAGAGCTTTATTTTGGTGGTATTTGATCACCTCTGCGTTTTTTATTTATTGCGCTATAAACAAAAGAAGAGGGACAAGTTTGAAAAAACATAATATTTTTTACTTTTTATTATAATAAATATCCAATTTTTTTATTTTTTTTTAACAAATTTTTTCCTCAGTTTAGGCCGATACATATTCTTCTACATATTTTTGGTAAAAAAAAAAAAAAATCGCAATAAGCGTATATTTATTGGTTTGCGCAAAAGTTATAGCGTCTACAAAATAAGGGATAGATTTATGACATTTTTATTATTATTTTTTTTTTACTAGTAATGGCGGTGATCTGCGATTTTTATCGTGACTGCGACATTGCAGCGGACATATCGGACACTTTTGACACATTTTTGGGACCATTCACATTTATACAGCAATCCGTGCTATAAAAATGCATTGATTACTGTATAAAATGTGACTGGCAGGGAAGGGGTTAACACTAGGGGGCGCTGCAGGGGTTAATATGTTCCCTATGTTAGTGATTCTAACTGTGGGGGGAGGGGACTGACTGGGGGAGGGGACCGATCGGTGTCCCTATGTACAAGGGACACACCATCGGTCTCCTCTCCAGTGACAGGACGTGGATCTGTGTGTTTACATACACAGATCCACGTCCTGCTCAGTTACTGGGCAATCGCGGGTGCCCGGCGCCCATCGCGGCCGCCGGGCACGCGCATCGGGTCCCCAGCGACGCGGCGGGCAGGCGCGCGCCCCCTAGTGGCCAAAATGCTAGCGCCGTCATATGACGGCGGCCCGCCACAAGAGCCGCACTGCTCCGCCGTCTTTTGACAGTGGGCGGTCGGCTACTAGTTAAAAAGTAAAGTTTTGTAAACTCCAGAAAGAAATTTCTTTCTGATTTGTGAAATCGTAGATGAATTTGCTAGAGGTTGCATACTGGAGATGCCTGCAGTTTTCTGTTGTAGCACACAGGAATCTAAAGATAAGGTTTCCTTTATGTTTAGTACACACACGCCTGTGGGCAGAATATGAGTGGCGGTTCCATGAATGTCATCATGTTAAACATTTTTTTCATTCAGCAGCTGTGGAAAAAAAAAGTTTCATCTAGGCTTGTCGATGCAATCTATGATTTCTGTACATGGGGTCAACAGCACAATAGAGTCTCATTTTAAACTAAAACAGGAACCAGATGCAGGACTCACATGTGTAGCACTGACCCCCGAAGGAGCTGCTGAATTTGTTTGGGCCTGTACTCTGCTAGTGAACCCCCACTGACTTGGCTCAGTCCCCTTGACACAGCTGTGGTGCAATGTTGGTGCGACGCTAATAGACATGTGCACAATAGAAAAATTTGTTTAGTTTAGTTTCGTTTCTGTTCGTTTCCGTTGATTCGTAATTTCGTAGTTATTTTTTCGTTGATTCGTATTTCCGTTAGTCTAATTTTCGTTGATTCGAAATTCGTATTTTCGTTATATTTCGTATTCGGACGCGTTCGTATTTTCGGAAGAGCTATATTTTCGTTGATTTGAAATGATTCGTATTTCCGTAAATCTAATTTTCGTTGATTTGAAATTCTGAGATTTAATTACATTCATACTTTCGTGAGATTGACTGCCTCATTTATTCGTACTTTCGTAACATTGTTTTTGTAGATTCGTAATCGGAGCATAATTCATAATTTTACGTAATGTGTATGCTATTTATATGTTTATGAAACAAAGAATTTCTCACAAGTCAGAACTTAACTCAAAAATCCACCAAAACAGTGCCTTCGACCCAACCACACCCTATCTGGACTCTGGATGGAATATTTCAGAATCAGAACTAACATTAGTTCTTTCGAATTCTCGATCAGCAGAATTTTCGTTGTTTTGATTTCCTTTTTTCCGAATATTCGTAATTTCGATTTTTTGTTCATTTTGATTTTCGTTATTTTGAATCTTTGTTCTGTACTTTTGTTGTTTTTCGGTTTTCGTTTTTCGGATTTTCATTCTTTCGTAGTTTCGTTGTTTCTAATTTAATTATTTCGTATTTTCGTTGTTTTCCATATTCGTTCTTTTCGATAGTTCGTTTTTCGTTAGAATTTTTTGTAAACCATTCGTTCATTCGTATGCTTACGAATTAACGAATGTAACGAATTTTAACGAAAAACGAATTTGTAACTAAACGAATTGCACATGTCTAGAAGCTAATGGTGAAGCATAACCCCACAATATCCAATATAATAACAGTATACCTTTGTTGTTACCTGGGTATCCGATGCTCCACCTGCTGGAAAAGGAACAGCACTCAACACCAATAGTACTTAACCAGAAATTATCTTTACTGGGGTTAATGTAAAATAGTAATTACAACATTTGCACTGTCACACCAACATAATGTGACAGCACAGTAGGAATACACAACCGTTTACACAGGTACAGTTATTCGATAAGATCCCTGAGAATGCGTCTCCAATTGGGACTAGTTACTCGGAAGGACTACGCCTTA
Source organism: Lithobates sylvaticus (assembly GCA_028564925.1). NCBI lineage: Eukaryota > Metazoa > Chordata > Amphibia > Anura > Ranidae > Lithobates > Lithobates sylvaticus. The sequence goes on along the minus strand of CM053037.1, from coordinate 166,559,486 downwards.
CTCCGGACACCTTCCCACTTCCAGCACACTCTGCTTGCTACTGAAATGCAGGGTCAATAATGAAACACAACACAATACCTAGGGAGCTCCTCCTACTTTAATAAGATGCAAGGCCTTGCAATACAAGATGCAGTCTTTAATCTTCTTTCTACTTCTAGCTATTTGTATTGTGATAATTTGTAATCCAACAGTGGGACAGCAAGGGTTAAAGTGAGATGAATATCAGAACTGTTCCTGTAGTGTGATACACCTGTAATTGCTTTGGAGTAACACAGTGCTAATAGTATTGTGATGAATAGGCTTGAGGCCTGCTTAAACTCAGTCTTTACTTTGGTTCTCCTCCGTGGGACTACAGGTCCCAGCAACACTGTGTTAAAGTCTAGGTGTATGCAAAACTGACCCAACTGGGTCTGAAGAATGCAACAGCTCCGCTCTGCTGTTCTCAGTCTATTTGCTGTGGCCATGTTGTCACGCTGTTCTGCTTCACAAGGTCACCAGGAGTCCTCAGTTACCTCCGTCAGGGTGCCTCTGGATCCTTCCTGATCCGACCACACTGCTGTCCCAGCACACTGTGGTGTGAAGTCCTCCTCTAGCTTCAAATTGCTGCTCCACACCGAGCAGGCCGCAGTGCTGTGGGACACACACATCCACAGCTCCTTGCAGGCAGAAAATGGCCATGCGGGCTCTTTTATAGCCTACCATGCAGTTCAGTACAGGGTGATCATGGGTAGGTCACCTGGCATTCTGGGTAGGTAGGTCACAGTAAAATGTAAAGAGTCAGTTCCTGTTATCCTGTTATTGGCAGCTAGATGGCGCCAAATACTAAAGAATAACACTGTCCATAGGCTTACATTGCATTGACATTAACATGTATTAGTAGGCAAAAATGCCAGCACTACACATGGTTAACATAAACTAGGACTGGCAATGAAATGCAGAGCCTTAGTGGGCAATGGGTACCTGTTATAAAATAATGAATTGCGGTAGGGGTGGGGGCATGCCTGAGCTCTAATTTAGAGCTAAATTCTAAGAATAAGTAAGTATGATTCCAGGGCCTTATGCCTTTCTGGGTTGATAACTACGTACAGTATACACTTTCCGGCTACTTAATTAGGTACACCTTGCTAGTACTGGGTTGGACCCCCCTTTTCCTTCAGAACTGCCTTAATTCTTCATGGCATAGACACAACAAGGTGTTGGAAACGTTCCTCAGAGATTTTGGTCCATAGTGTAGGGTTGCCACCTGTCCGGGATGTGGAGGAGGGGAGGAGAAGGCTCACCACGATGCCGACAACGCTGCTGGACTGATATCTATCAACTAATCCACAGTGAGTGTTCCAGAGGTGGGGGTATGTACAAGAGGGTGAGGGGGGAACTAGCCTACAGTTCACTTTGAGTGATTGGGGGGGGGGGGGGATATCTTCTAGGGGGCATTTTAGTATCTATGCTACAAGGGGGCTTGGATATGAAATCCACCCCCCTTAGCACATATCCCCCCCCCCAATATTAAAGAGATGATGTCTGCCACAGAGGGGGTGGCCCTTGGCACCCCACAAGAGATGTGGAAAATTTCTGCAGGTGCCCATACTAGTGCCCCCCTTCCAAACAAGTTAGTGGAGCAAAGTGTGGGTTCCAGGTCACAGGGCAGGTTCACACTGAAAACACAGGAACGCGCTGTGCGTTCTGTGCGACCCGGGTGCAATTTTAGCCCAGTTATGTCTGCAGTCTCTAACCGTCTCCTGTACGATGTCTGCAGTCTCTGACCGTCTCCTGTACGATGTCTGCAGTCTCTGACCGTCTCCTGTACCATGTCTGCAGTCTCTGACCGTCTCCTGTACCATGTCTGCAGTCTCTGACCGTCTCCTGTACAATGTCTGCAGTCTCTGACCGTCTCCTGTACAATGTCTGCAGTCTCTGACCGTCTCCTGTACTATGTCTGCAGTCTCTGATCATCTCCTGTATCATGTCTGCAGTCTCTGACCGTCTCCTGTAGTATGTCCGCACACTCTCTGACCATCTCCTGTATTATTGTCTGCAGTCTCTGACCATCTCCAGTAGTATGTCTGCAGTCTCTGACCATCTCCTGTATTATTGTCTGCAGTCTCTGACCATCTCCAGTAGTATGTCTGCAGTCTCTGACCATCTCCTGTATTATTGTCTGCAGTCTCTGACCATCTCCAGTAGTATGTCTGCAGTCTCTGACCATCTCCTGTACTATGTATGCAGTCTCTGACCATCTTTTGTACTATGTCTGCACACTCTCTGACCATCTCCTGTAGTATGTCTGCAGTCTCTGACCATCTCCTGTACTATGTCTGCAGTCTCTGACATCTCCTGTATCATGTCTGCAGTCTCTGACTGTCTCCTGTAGTATGTCTGCAGTCTCTGACCATCTCTTGTATCATGTCTGCAGTCTCTGACTGTCTCCTGTAGTATGTCTGCCATCTCTGACTGTCTCCTGTAGTATGTCTGCCATCTCTGACCATCTCCTGTACTATGTCTGCAGTCTCTGACCATCTCCTGTAGTATGTCTGCAGTCTCTGACCGTCTCCTGTAGTATGTCTGCAGTCTTTGACTGTCTCCTGTAGTATGTCTGCAGTCTCTGACCATCTCCTGTATCATGCCTGCAGTCTCTGACCATCTCCTGTATCATGCCTGCAGTCTCGGACTGTCTCCTGTAGTATGTCCGCAGTCTCTGACCATCTCCTGTATCATGTCTGCAGTCTCGGACTGTCTCCTGTAGTATGTCTGCCATCTCTGACCATCTCCTGTATCATGTCTGCAGTCTCGGACTGTCTCCTGTAGTATGTCTGCCATCTCTGACCATCTCCTGTACTATGTCTGCAGTCTCTGACCATCTCCTGTAGTATGTCTGCAGTCTCTGATCGTCTCCTGTAGTATGTCTGCAGTCTCTGACCATCTCCTGTACTATGTCTGCAGTCTCTGACCATCTCCTGTACTATGTCTGCAGTCTCTGACCATCTCCTGTATCATGCCTGCAGTCTCTGACCATCTCCTGTATCATGCCTGCAGTCTTTGACTGTCTCCTGTAGTATGTCCGCAGTCTCTGACCATCTCCTGTATCATGTCTGCAGTCTCGGACTGTCTCCTGTAGTATGTCTGCCATCTCTGACCATCTCCTGTATCATGTCTGCAGTCTCGGACTGTCTCCTGTAGTATGTCTGCCATCTCTGACCATCTCCTGTATCATGTCTGCAGTCTCGGACTGTCTCCTGTAGTATGTCTGCCATCTCTGACCATCTCCTGTATCATGTCTGCAGTCTCGGACTGTCTCCTGTAGTATGTCTGCCATCTCTGACCATCTCCTGTATTATTGTATGCAGTTTCTTACCATCTCTTGTACTATATCTTCAGTTTCTTACCATTTCCTGTAGTATGTCTGCAGTCTCTGACCGTCTCCTGTACCATGTCCAGACACTCTCTGACAATCTCCTGAGAGGACCATCTGACGGACCCCTGTACTGTGCACCTGAGTGGTGGTCAGTGACAACGTAGCAAGGCCAGTCTGAGGGGGGATCACTGATGTAGGGGCCAGTGAATACAGTAAGGTAATGGGGCACTGATATAAAGGTTAACCTCATATATCAGTACCCCCCTCCCACCTTACCTTAGTGCATTCACTCTGCAGAAGGTTCTCTATGGTGACCAGAGTCCCCCCCCCCCCCCCCACATTAGAGTTTCCATTTTAAATGCAAGTGGAACCTCTGTGCATAATGACATAAAGGGGAACTCTCCCTGTACCATCCATATATATAGTCCTCACTCCCCCCATACAATACGCATACATACTTAGGCTCTGTATCATGCCCAGCTTAACTATCCTCAGCCAATGCCTTACAGGAGGACTCCCCTGTCCCCCCAAAATTACACTGGGAGGCTCCCCACCAAACATTACATACTACATATACACTATATTGTACATTACACACTACATATACACTATATTGTACATTACTGCACTATATGTAATTGGCTGCACCCAGTGTTCACCGATGCGCGTGCCACATTACTACTTCCCTAGGGCACACAGAGGTGTCCCGGGTATTTTACAATCTCATAGTCTATGCTACAAAAAAAATGCCAAGCCCCGCTGAAGTGTTCGGGTTTGGCTCGAAGAAAAGGTGGCAACCCTACCATAGTGACATGATAGCATCACACAGTTGCTGCAGATTTGTCGGGTGCACATCTATGATGCGAATCTCCCGTTCCACTACATCTATTGTATTGTGATCTGGTGACTGTGGAGGCCATTGGAGTACCGGGACCTCATTGTCATGTTCAAGAAACCAGTGGTGAGATGATTGGAGCTTTGTGACATGGTGCATTATCCTGCTAGAAGGAGCCATCAGAAGATGGGGACACTGTAGTCATAAAGGGATGGACATGGTCAGCAACAATACTCAGGTAGGCCGTGGCGTTTAAATTATGCTCAATTGGTACTAAGGGACCCAAAGTGTGCCAAGAAAATATCCCCCACACCATTACACCACCACCAGATTGAACCGTTGATACAAGGCAGGATGGATCCATGCTTTCATGTTGTTTACACCAAATTTTGACCCGACCATCTGAATGTCGCAGCTGAAATTGAGACTCATCAGACCAGGCAACTTTTTCCAATATTCTATTGACCAATTTTCTGATCCTGTGTGAATTGTAGCCTCAGTTTCTTGTTCTTAGCTGACAGGAGTGGCACCCGGTGTGGTCTTCTGCTGCTGTAGCCTGCTTCAAGGTTCGATGTGTTGTGCATTTAGAGATGGTATTCTGCATACCTTGGTTGTATCGAGTGGTTATTTGAGTTACTGTTTCCTTTCTATCATCTCGAACCAGTCTGCCCATTCTCCTCTGACCTCTGACATCAACAAGGCATTTTCATCCACACAACTGGATATTTTTTCTTTTTTGGACCATTCTCTGTAAACCCTGGAGATAGTTGTGCATGAAAATCCCAGTAGAATAGCAGCTTTTGAAATACCCAGACCAGCCTGTCTGGCACCATCAACCCTGCCACATTCAAAGTCACTTAAATCCACTTTCTTTCCCATTCTGATGCTCCGTTTGAGTTTCAGCAAGTCATCTTCACCACGTCTAGATGCCTAAATGCATTGAGTTGTTGTCGTGTGGTTGGCTGATTAGCAATTTGTGTTACCAAGCAATTGAACAAGTGTACCTAATAAAGTGGCCAGTGAGTGTATATAGACTTCTCCTGGTACCAGCTGTTAGGAAGCGCTATTAGTTTAAGGTGTATGCAAAGCCAAAACTTTTCTATTTACTTTTGAATGGAGTGAGGGAGTTTTAAAACTCCTGCCAGGTTTTACTGCTGTACAAAGAGGGTCCTCTGCACATTTTTAAGCTAGGTTGTCATTACTATTCATGTTAATGCTGGGGAGAGCCACACTCACCAGTGGCGCATCATCCATGGGTGCAGGGTGTTCTCTGCACACGGGCCCCGAGGAGGGGGGCCCCATTGTGGTCTGACCCACCTTGCACCTAAGCACGGGTAAATTTGACAGTCGGGTATGATCGGTGTGGCGGGGGGGGGGGGGGTACAGTTACAAGGACCAATCTCCCTGTGCGGCTTTCAGTGAAGCCTCTTCTCCTCTCCCTCCCACAGCTTTCAGCTGTTTCATTGAAAGCCACACAGGGAGATCGGTGCCTGTAACTTTCTCCACCACCTCACCGATCACCTCTGATTGTCCATCGGATTTCCCTTCTTCTCTGGGCCCCCCTGTGTGCTCTTCTGGTCCCCCTCTGTGCTTCTCGGCCACCCCCCATCCCAGATCTGTCAGAATGGAAAGTGGAGGAAGGCGTCTGTAAATGTGTCATTTACCGGCTCCTTCCTTCTCTGAATGAGCAGAGTCAGTGATCACTAACTCTGTCCATTCATTACTGATGCATTGTAAACTGTGTTTCCTCTGCTTCAGTTTATGAATGAACAGGAGCCTCTGTCTCTGTTCATTCATCTTCAGTGCAGCTGAGGCTGCAGAGAAAGGGGCTGGGGAATCTCAGTCCTCAGTCCCTTTCTCTGTCCCAAACCCCCCCAACAGAACTGATAAAAAAAAAAAAATTGTAATAAATATTAAAAAAATGTATTATTTTATTTTTTATTACAATTTAGTTTTATTATTTACTTATATGGGGAGTTGGGGCAGTGGGTGGTATCAGTAGGGCAGTGGACAGTATCAGTACTTTTTTTTTTTTTACCAAAATTAAAATGTCTTTTTTTGGGGGATTTTTTTTTGCATAATTTTATTATGTTTATTTTATTTTTTATTATCACTCCCAACACCCCCCCCCCAAAATAGAACAATAAAAAAAAACAAATAAATACATTTTGTAAGTTTTGTAAAAATAAATAACTACTGATACTGTCCACTGCCCTACTGATGCCATCCATTCCCCCACTCTCTCCCCTCAAATATTTTGTGAAAACAATAATACAAAAAAAAAAAAATTGTAAATATAAATTAAAAAAATATAATAAAAAAAAAAAAATTACACTGTCTATTGCTCTACTGACACCATCCACTGCCCTACTGACACCTTCCACTGGCTCCCAAAAAGCATTTTGAAAACTGAAAAAAAACAAAAAAAAAATTGTAAAAAAATTAAATAAATAATAATAAAAATAAACTACTGACACCATCCACTGCCCTACTGATACCATCCTACACATACTACCCACTGCCATACACTCTGCACTCTTCTCCTGCACATACTACCCACCTCTAGACACTCTGCGCTCCTCTCCTGTACATATTACCCACCTCTAAATAAATATGGAACGGTAATTCTCTGCGTTAATAGTGCCAATATTAAAGCCAAAACAAAAAAAACCCTATGGTGGACTTTTAAGGCATGCATAATTAGAGTAAGAGTATATAAGTATATATAAGCACTCCCCTCCTGCACATACTACCCAGCACCATATACTCTGCATTCCTGTCAGGCACATACTACCCACCACCGCACACTCTGCACTCCTCTCAGGCACATACTACCCACCACAGCACACTCTGCACTCCTCTCAGGCACATACTACCCACCACAGCACACTCTGCACTCCTCTGAGGCACATACTACCCACCACCGCACACTCTGCACTCCTCTCAGGCACATACTACCCACCACCACACACTCTGCACTCCTCTCAGGCACATACTACCCACCACCGCACACTCTGCACTCCTCTCAGGCACATACTACCCACCACCGCACACTCTGCACTCCTCTCAGGCACATACTACCCACCACCGCACACTCTGCACTCCTCTCAGGCACATACTACCCACCACCGCACACTCTGCACTCCTCTCAGGCACATACTACCCACCACCGCACACTCTGCACTCCTCTCAGGCAACTACTACCCACCACCGCACACTCTGCACTCCTCTCAGGCACATACTACCCACCACCGCACACTCTGCACTCCTCTCAGGCAACTACTACCCACCACCGCACACTCTGCACTCCTCTCAGGCACATACTACCCACCACCGCACACTCTGCACTCCTCTCAGGCACATACTACCCACCACCGTACATTCTGCACTCCTCTCAGGCACATACTACCCACCACCGCACACTCTGCACTCCTCTCAGGCAACTACTACCCACCACCGCACACTCTGCACTCCTCTCAGGCACATACTACCCACCACCACACACTCTGCACTCCTCTCAGGCACATACTACCCACCACCGCACACTCTGCACTCCTCTCAGGCACATACTACCCACCACCGTACATTCTGCACTCCTCTCAGGCATATACTACCCACCACCCCTCTCCTGCACATACTACCCACCACTGTACACTCCGCACTGCACATTCTATGTTTAACATTACCACATTCGGTACTATGCAAGTTGTGACAGACCTAGCCAGGACACAGGCTTTTTGAGAGGACTAACTACGAGCCTCCTGCCCACCGCTCATGGGCCCTGGATTTTAAGGGGCACAGGGTGAAGGAGAACATTCAATGCTGTATATATATAATGTGTGTGGTCTTATGCTGTTGGGACATACACTCTGATGCTAGTGTCATGAACTCAAGATGTTAATTGAGTTAGTTGATCTCATTGTCCTCTGCACAATGCAGGAGACGCTCCGTCTGTTACTGGTGGTCTCCTGCTATTGTGATGAGATGTCTTGTGGTGGTAATTATGATAATTTATAATCAACTGTGTTTAGCTCGGTGACCACAAGTCTGACTTGTAGTGAAATCCTGAGTCACATCAGTTGCTTAAAGGAATTAGCTAATTAGTTTATGTTAAGTTGTTACAAGTGTATTGTTAGAATAATATGAGCAGGAGGGGGGAACTCCTCTTCTACTGTATATAAATGTCATCTTTGTAATAAATCTTCAGTCCATGTTGGCACCAAGCAAGTGTTGTCTCGTTTGGTGCTTGGGAGCGGTTGGAATATCTTATACCTATATCCAGACTGAGAGGAAGTGATATATGACAAACGCACTCAAGAGGAGTGTAGGGACGTTCCGTCACACAAGTCATCTCGGAAACCTATTTAACCACACCCTCTTTAAGCCATGCCCAATACTTAAAGCGGTAGTAAACTGAAACTTTTTTTTTTTATACACCTGTAAGGATAAAGGCATAATGAGCTAGTATGCACCGCAAAAACATTAGAGCAAAACATTAGAGTGGACAGGTCTGAAGCCAGCCTTGGAGTTGTCACAGGAACAGGAGGTGGTCACACAATTGAGACACCTGTTCCAGTGACTGTCTAAAAAAGGATTTCCCTTTACTTTGGAAAGCTTTTCCTCTTACTTCCTGTTGTGTTTCTGGGACAGGAAGTGATGAAAAATCGTCTTAATGGGATACAGCAAAAAAAAACTCTGGCAGGGGTCTAAACCACTCCCTACTCTACTAACTAAAAACGTTTTGCGTTCTACATACACTTTAATAGCTTTTTTTCAATGCCTTAACTTCACAGCTTGGAGCTTTCGCAAGGCTAAGGGTTCTCCACTCAGCTCCATAGGACAGCACTATATGCCTGAAGACCCAACTACCAGCACTGTCATGTGGAAGGACAGGGAGTGAGTCCCATCCTTCCCTTCACCTGGTTCTTTCGAAGAGGGCAGAAGGGGAAAAGGGAAAGCAGTGTGTTCAGCTAAGAAGGAGAACAGTTAAAGTGGATGTTTTTTTGTTTTTTTGTTTATGTCATAATGTAGAGAATAAGATTTCCTTTCATTTGAGCCCAGTCTTGCCACACAGATTTACTCCAGCCCTGAGAAATCCTCTTTTATTGTTCAGTTAGAAAGATCTTGACAAAGTGCTGAAAACTTTGTCAAAAACGCCCCCTTGCTGTGAGTGACAGGTGATTTACATATCTCATGCACTAGCCTGAGATAGGCACAGACCACAGATCCACAGACCAGAGTGGAAATAAATGTATTCTCGAGTGAACAGCAAGAAGTCAGTAGTCAGAGTTGGGCAGAGTAGAACATGCAGTGATCTGATGATTGTTATAGTGCAGTGTGTGTGTCTGAGGATACATTGATCACAGGATTTGTTATGTGGGGGAGGGGTGTATTTCTCACTTTTTATAATTACACAGGATGTGCCTCTTTTAGGCTAGTGCATGATATGTAAATCACCTGTCACTCACAGCAAGGGGGTGTTTTTGACAAAGTTTTCAGCACTTTGTCAAGATCTTTCTAACTGAACAATAAAAGAGGATTTCTCAGGGCTGGAGTAAATCTGTGTGGCAAGACTGGGCTCAAATGAAAGGAAATCTTATTCTCTACATTATGACATCAAAAAAAAACATTTTGGGTTTACATCCACTTTAAGTGAACCTGCATAGGCAAAGTACAAGTTCAAGTTAAAGCCTGCATAGACAAACAGAAAAGATAATGCACCATTTTTGAACTTGTTGTCGGCACAGTTTCTACCGACTCTGGATCTGTACCCTGAAATTATTGCTGAAAGAGAAAGTTGGGGAGTTTGGCTGGCTAAGGTGATGTTTACTGTTTAGGACCCCTGGGCTCTGAACACCTTAAATATTAATCCTTATATTTTGTGTCTGCCAACAAAATCTATACCCACGTAGAAACAATTTTTGGTTTGGGGTAGAACTGGGCACTCCAAAGGTTTAGTACCAATATACTCCACTGTGTTTACCCTGCTAAATGTTATTATGCCTTTTCTAACCATCCGCTCTCTTTACATTTTTTAGAATGAACAGAGCCCTCACTTCCGGATTTGAAGAAGATGTGGGCTTCAGAACCACTCATCATTTTATGTATCCAGAAAGTGCTATGCACATTTCAAAAGGGGTCCATCTAGTTCTGGTGCCATTTAAACTGCAAGACCTTAAGTGGATTACCAGTGCCCTCTCCACAGGAGAGGTCAAGTTGTACGTATCCAATAATGAAATGATTGTTTGTTAAATGAGTTACATTGGGAATTAATGGACAGATTTCTCAAGTCACCTTAGCATTATGTATACTTGGGTTTTGATAGGCCAGTCCTAATTTTCTGTCTACAAGGGACAGAGCCTGAAAAAAAAAAAAAACAGCATGGTTTTATCCATATATGGGTATAGCTGAACAGATATGGAATCAGGGAGAGATTTATATCCACTTCAGCCCCGGACCAATCGGCAGCCAAAGGACCAGGCCCCTTTTTGCGATTCGGCACTGCGTCGCTTTAACTGACAATTGCGCGGTCGTGCGACGTGGCTCCAAAACAAAATTGGCGTCCTTTTTTTCCCACAAATAGAGCTTTCTTTTGGTGGTATTTGATCGCCCCTGCGGTTTTTATTTTTTGCGCTATAAACAAAAATAGAGCGACAATTTTGAAAAAAATGCAATATTTTTAGCTTTTTGCTATAATAAATATCCCCAAAAAATATATAAAAAAATTTTTTTTTCCTCAGTTTAGGCCGATACGTATTCTTCTACATATTTTTGGTAAAAAAAAAATCGCAATTAGCGATTATTGATTGGTTTGCGCAAAAGTTATAGCGTTTACAAAATAGGGGATAGTTTTATAGCATTTTTATTAATATTTTTTTTTTTTTTTACTAGTAATGGCGGCGATCAGCGATTTTTATTGTGACTGCGACATTATGGCGGACACATCGGACATTTTTGACACATTTTTGGGACCATTGTCATTTATACAGCAATCAATGCTATTTAAATGCATTGATTCCTGTATAAATGACAGTTGTAGTGAAAGAGTTAACCACTAGGGGGAGGGGAGGGGTTATGGGCTCTGACGTGTGTGTGTTTTTTTACATTAGGGGGCGGGGCTGACGTCTGACATCATTGATCGGCTTTCCCGATGACCGGGAACAGCCAATCAATGACAGGCAGAGTAGGAAGCGCGGGGAGAGGTTTGTTTACACAGACCTCTCCCCGTTCTTCAGCGCCGTGACCCGATCGCGGGACACCAGCGGCAATCGGGTCCGCTGGTCCCGCGGCCGGAGTCACGGAGCTCCCGACCGGGCAGGCATTTAAAGGGCCACGTACAGGTACGTGGTTTTGCCTGCCCGTGCCATTCTGCTGACGTATATATGCAGTGGGCGGTCGGGAAGCGGTTAAACTCTACTATTTTTTTACACTACATGGCAAAAAGTTTCTGGATACCTGACCATCCGTCATTACGCTTGATAACCCAAAGTATGTGGATACCTTTCCAAATTATTGCATTCAATGTTTCTGTTGGAAGGTACTATTAATGCTACAGAATACAGAGACAATTGTGCACTTCCAACTGGTGATGTAGTTTGCAAAGGCCTTTCACTGTACCAGCATGACTATACCCCTGTGCTCAAAGCCAGCTTCATAAAGACATGTTGATGATCTCAAATGGCCTGCACAGATCCCTGAGTTTAACCCATTTGAACACCATTGGCAGGAACTGAAATGCTAATTCTTAGCCAGGTCCCCTCATCCAACTTCAGTTCCTGACCTCAAAATTGCTCTTTTGGCTATATATATATATATATATATATATATATATTATATATATATATATATATATATATATTATATATATATATATATATATATGTATGTATGTGTGTACATTTTTTTTATCAATCAACTGTGTTTACTCTTTTTAAATCATAATGGCAACAGAAACTACCCAAATGGCCCTGATCAAAAATTTACATACCCCATTTCTTAATACAGTGTATTGCCCCCTTTAACATCAATGACAGCTTGAAGTCTTTTGTGGTATTTGTGGATGAGGCTGTTTATCTTCTCAGATGCCCATTCCTCTTGGCAAAAAGCCTCCAGTTCCTGTAAATTCTTGGGCTGTCTTGCATGAACTGCATGTTTGAGATCTCCCCAGAGTGGCTCAATGATATTGAGGTCAGGAGACTGAGATGGCCACTCCAGAACCTTCACTTTATTCTGCTGTAGCCAATGACAGGTCGACTTGGCCTTGTGTTATGGATCATTGTCATGTTGGAATGTCCAAGTACGTCCCATGCGCAGCTTCCTGGCTGATGAATGCAAATGTTCCTCCAGTATTTTTTGATAACATACTGCATTAATTTTGCCAACTATTTTGCCAATTTCCTGTGCCTTTTGTAGCTCACACATCCCCAAAACATCAGTGATCCACCTCTGTGTTTCACATTAGGAATGGTGTACCTTTCATCATAGGCCTTGTTGACAAATGTAGCGTTTATGGTTGTGACCAAAAAGCATCACTCCAAATACTTTGTGCCAGAAGGTTTGAGGCTTGTCTCTGTGCTGTTTGGCATATTCTATGCGGGATAATTTGTGGCATTTGCGTAGTAATGGCTTTCTTCTGGTGACTCGACCATGCAGCCCATCTTTCTTCAAGTGCCTCCTTATTGTGCATCTTGAAACATCCACACCACATGTTTTCAGAGAGTCCTGTATTTCACCTAAAGTTATTTGTGGGTTTTTCTTTGCATCCCAAACAATTTTCCTGGCAGTTGTGGCTGAAATTTTAGTTGGTCTACCTGACCGTGGTTTGGTTTCAACAGAACCCCTCATTTTCCACTTCTTGATTATAGGTTGAACACTGCTGATTGGCATTCTCAATTCCTTGGATATCTTTTTATATCCCTTTCCTGTTTTATACAGTTCAACTGCCTTTTCCTGCAGATTCTTTGACAATTCTTTTGCTTTCCCCATGACTCAGAATCCAGAAACGTCAGTGCAGCACTGGATGAAAGGCGCAAGGGTCTGTCAGGAGTCCAGAAACGCATTGACCTTTTATACACACACACTAATTACAAGCAAACAGATCACAGGTGAGGATGATTACCTTTGATAGTCATTCAAACCCCTATGTGTCAACTTGTGTGCATGTTATCAGGCCAAAATCACCAGGGTATGTAAACTTTTGATCAGGGTCATTTGGGTAGTTTCTGTTGCCATTATGATTTAAAAAGAGTAAACCCAGTTGATTCATAATAAATGGCTTCGGCCAAACACTAACCATGAGTGAAAGAAATGTTTTTGTGTTATTCTCTGAAAAATGCCAAGAAATCATAAATTCTGCACAAAAAATAAAAACCACAGAGGTTATCAAATACCACCAAAAGAAGGCGCTATTCATGGGAAAAAAAGTACATCAATTTTGTTTGGGTGCAACGTCGCACGACCGCGCAATTGTCAGTTAAAGCGACGCAGTGCCGAATCGCAAAAGGTGCTCTGGCCAGGAAGGGGGTAAAATCTTCTGGGACTGAAGCAGTTAAAGGGGTTGTAAACCCTTGTGTTTTTTCACCTTAATGCATCCTATGCATTAAGGTGAAAAAACACCTGGCAGACACGCTCTCCCTCTCTCCACGGGGTCCCGGCTCTTGATTGGATAGATTGATAGCCGTCATTGGCTCCCACTGCTGTCAATCAAATCCAATGACGCGGGCGCAGGGGGGCAGGGGGGCAGGGCTGAGTCCGGCATTCGTGTCTATGGACGCAACTGCTTGACTCGGGAGCGTGCCCGCAAGGTAACCCCCTCGGGTGAGCACTCCTCCTAGGGGGTTATCTGATGCGGGGAGGAGCCGCGAGAGCCGCCGGGGGACCCCAGAAGTCGAGGATCGGGGCCACTCTGTGCAAAACGACCTGCACAGTGGAGGTAAGTATGATATGTTTGTTATTTAAAAAAAAAAAAAAGAAGGGTTTACAATCACTTTAAGGAATTTCTTATAGGAGTACAGTATTTGTAAATGTATGTATATGGTACAATAGAACTGTCCATTAACCTTTGAGATAATATTGACTGTAATATAATTTACTGTTTTTCTTTCCAGTACATATACAAGGGTCAAGCAGTACATTCAAGCTGATAAGGACAAGGTGAGCCCTGAAGAACTAAATAACAAAACACTATAATAGGGCTTTGGCCATAGGGTTTAAGTGGAGGAATCTCAGCAAAATTGAGAGATCTATCACATTGTATTTTTTATTTTATTTTTAAAATGTGCAGGTTTTTAGGTACATTTTATTTACTCCTCTTTGGTATTTGTGTTTCTTTTTCTTTCTTCTTCCTTTTTGGTGTGTATTTTACCATTATTTATATAGTGTCGCCTAATTTTTTCATTTCGCTTTCTATAAATATAGAGATGTAAAATAATAAGGCTAATGAAGGACTGCATAAAAACACATCCAGGGTAGTTGTAGAGCTTCCATAATTCACAGTAATTTAAAGCTAATTTTATCCTTTAATTGTTTGCCGACCAGCCGCCATCATTATACTGCAAAAGGTTGGCACGGCTTGCGAGAATCGCAGTAGCTCTACGACGGCCGCTTTAGGAGCAGTAGCAGTCCGGAGCTGATGCGCATAACCAGTGGGCGCGATGTCCGCCGGCCACCCACGATCGCTCCACAGAGCCAGAATGGGGATCTGTCAATGTTAACAAACAGATCCCTGTTCTAACAGGGAAGTAGAGAGAGATCGTTGGTTCCTAGTGATCAGGAACAATGATTTCTCTGTTCTCCCAGGCATTCCCCTCCCCCCACAGTTAGAAACACCTCCCCAGGGAACACTTAACCCCTTGATCGCCCCTAGTGTTAACCCCTTCCCTGCCAGTGACAATTCACACAGTGATCAGTGGCTATTTTTAGTTCTGATCGTTGTATAAATGTCACTGGTTCCAAAAAACTGTCAAAAGTGTCCGATCTGTCCGCCGCAATGTCGCAGTCCCGCTAAAAATCACAGATCACCGCCATTACTAGTAAAAAAAAAAAAAAAATTATAATAAAAATTTCATAAATATATCACCTATTTTGTAGATGCTGTAACTTTTGCGCAAACCAATCAATATACACTTATTGAGAACTTTATTTTACCAAAAATATGTAGAATACATATTGGCCTAAACTGATGAAGAATTTCGTTTTAACTTTTGGGATATTTATTATAGCAAAAAGTAAAAAATATTGTTTTTTTTTTCAAAATTGTCGGTCTTTTTTTTATTTTAGCGCAACCGCAGAGGTGATCGAGTACCACCAAAAGAAAGCTCTATTTGTGGGAAAAAAATACATAAATTTTGAGCGAGCAAATATCAGTTAAAGTGACCCAGTGCCGTATCGCAAAAATGGCCTGGTCATTAAGGGGGTAAATCCTTCCAGGGCTGAAGTGGTTAAAGCAGTATTAAACCGCACCAAATTATTTTTTTTCAAACCCTGCAAGGTAAAGGCATAATATGCATCGCATACCAGCACATTATTAAATACTTACCTTAGAACTAAGCCCCTCCACCACTGACAGGAGCTTCCATCTTCACCCGATCTTCCTTTCCGCGTTCACGTCCTCCGGCCATCTGATTGACCGCGCCACCATGACGTCACTCTCACTCTCACGCATGCGCGTGGGAGTCACAAGACGTGGCACGGAGCTCTGAAGGCACAGCATAGGTATACCGTCCCTTCAAAGTGCATGCGCCAGTGACATCACTGGCTGCATGTAATGTGAATATCTCCTAAACCGTGAAAGTTTAGGAGATATTCACTGTACCTACAGGTAAGTGTTATTATAGGCTTACTTGTAGGTACAACTTTAAACAAAGGGTTTACTTCCACTTTGAAACCCACCAGAAAAATTCTAAGTTTCGCCTTTCCATTGTCTCCAAGAGGTTACACCCAAACAATGAAATTTCACTGTAATCCTATGATTTTGACTAAATTTATTACAAGAGGTGCAGGACACACAGATTAGCTGAATGTCAGGAGTCTTTCATATCAACTCTGTCAAAATATATATATATATAAATATCAAAGTTTAGCTGACTTGTTAATCTAGATCAGTGGTCTCCAAACTGTGGCCCGGGGGCCGGATGCTGCACTTTGCTTGCTTTTATCCGGCCCTTGGGGTACTATTTCATTTACTGACACCAACAATTGGACTTGTGTCCTCCCATTGACACCAACAATTGGGCATATGTCCTCCCACTGCCACCAATGAAGGGGTACGATTCCTCCCAATGACACCAACAATGGGGCATAATTCCTCCCAATGACACTAACAATGGGGCGCAATTCCTCCTAATGACACCAACGCTGGGGCAGTATTCCTACCACTGACAATAACAATGGGGCGCAATTCCTACCACTGACACCAACGATTGGGCATGGTTTAGTCCCACTGATACCAAGACAATTTCTACAACCACTGGCTTTAGTCCGGCCCCCCTACAGTTTGAAGAACAACATACTGGCCCCTTGTTTAAAAAGTTTAGAGACCCCTGATCTAGATCAATGGTCTCTAAACTGTGGCCCTTTGCTAGCCTTTATCTGACCCTTGTTGGTGCCATTGACACCAACAATGGGGCACTATTCCATCCACTGACACCAACGATGGTGGCATAATTCCTTCCACTGACAACAAAAATGGGGCAATATTCCTCCCAACAGCACCAGATCAGGCATTGTTTACTCCCACTGGGCACAGTCCAGCCCCCCTAATGTCTGAAGGACAGTAGACTGGCCCTTTGTTTAGAACGTTTGGAGACCCCTGGTTTGTACATCTTTTATCCAGGGAGATATAGGAAAAGATAATAGAAATTTTACACTTCAATGCATGCTTATATAGTAACTACTGTGTTAAAATCAGTGTTTATTTTTTAGGTATTAATCTTTAATCCAGCTTTTTTCAAATACATCCATGATAATTGGACAAATCATCATGGGAGGTATCCATCTACTGGAATGCTGGCTGTCTTCTTTGCTCTACATATATGTGATGACGTGAGTATGTCCAATGACAGTATAGCTAAATAATTATTAAAGGTGTCAAAAATCTCCATCGATATTTTAAATCTTAAAGTGATTGTAAAGTCAGAAGGTTTTTTCTATGCATTAAGATAAAAAGCCTTCTGTGTGCATCAGCCCCCCTAATACTTACCGGAGCCCCATCTCTATCCAGCGATGTTGTAGGAGTGTCTCGGCTGCCTCTCCCTCCTGATTGCCTGAGACGGCAGTGCGGCACCATTGGCTCCCGCTGCTGTCAATCAAATTCAGTGAGCCAATCAGGAGAGAGAGAGGGGGGGTGGAGCCGGGCCGAGGCTCGGTATCTGAATGGACACAGGGAGCTGTGGCTTGGCTCCGGTGCCCCCATAGCAAGCTGCTTGCTGTGGGGGCACTCGTTAGGAGGGAGGGGCCAGGAGCTCTGAAGAGGGACCCGAGAAGCGGAGGATCTGGGCCAACTTGTGCCAAACCACTGCACCGAGCAGGCAAGTGTAACATGTTTGTTATTTTTAACCAAAAAAATATATAAACTTTAGTATCACTTTAACACCTAACTCCTTACATCTATTAATCCCTTTAGGCTAGGTTTCCACTAGTGCGACTTTTCATGCGATTTGGGACTGAAAAGTTGCATGACAAGTCGTACCCCATGATTTCCAATGAGTACCGTTCATATCTGTGCGACTTCAAAGCAGTCCCTGTACTACTTTGGTCCCACTTTTATGCGACTTGAGGTCCATAGACCTCAAGAATACACAGACATTGCTTCAAGTCGCAGCAAAAATTTGCAGTAAAATAGCAGCAAAAAAATCGCCCGACTTTGGGGACGCAATAGTGGAAACATAGCCTTATAGTTCTGTACCCCTGCATGGTATTATTTGTGATTATGTTCTGTGCTGGCAAAGGTAAGTGTCACAAGTGTCCACACACACAGAGATGTATTGCAGTAGGGGTGAGGCATGTCTAACCAGGTCTAACAGTGCTGAGTACTAAGAGCACTGGGACTAAAGCCGGCCATAGACGGTTCGAATCTCGGCCGGTTCAGCAGGATAGTTCAGTTTTGAACCATGTATGGGCAGGCTGAATGTACCCAAGTTGACTGATGGGTCAACTTGGGTACAACCAGCCTGTTGGATTTTACAGGCGATTAGTGCTAGCGGCTGTTATAGCTGCTAGCAATAATCACTGTATTCTCCGGGTGGAGATGGCTTCCCCCACCAGAAGTATACAATGGCTCCACGGGAGGGATTCTCCTATCAACACTGACTGTGGTTGCAGGAAAGAAAATCGCTCCGTCTATGGCCACACCAAATGCACAAAACTCATTTAGTGTCTGTCTGACTGCATATCTATTACTGTGACTTAAACTGAGCTTTAATTGCCCTTACTGGAATCCAAAACTGCAACTGATGTTTCCTGGTTCTTTACTAATTTTTTCGGGTAAAAATGCTTGTATACTGACATTGGATTTGTTTAAACACATTTATTAAGGCCTCATTCACACGGGCCTCATTCAATACAGTGTCTGTATTTGGGGAAACGCACTCACACCTCATTCATTTCTGACATGCTTTTCTGACTCCAAAGGATCTAGAGAAGGACGGTGAAGGGGAGCTCCAGTACACAGATTGTGATTGACAGCCTCAGTTGTGCATGTTTCCCTATGAGATTGTGTTGAGGGGGGTGTGTCTCTTCACTACACTCAGGTCTCAGATTTAGGGCCCGATTAAGAGCCTCATGGGCCTGGTGCTAAGGGTTTTGGTGGGCCTTTTTATGGAAATAAATAAAATGAAAATGCAAAAAAAAAAAAATGTAATATTTTAACAGATGTAATTAAATATGGAGAGGGAGGGTGAGAGAGAGAAGGGGGGGTGAGGATGTGAGAGAGAGAGAGGAAGGGTGTGAGAGAGAAAGAGAGGGGGTGAGAGAGAGAGGGAGGAGTGAGCGAGAGACTGGGGATGAGGAGGTGAGAGAGAGAGGAAGGGGTGTGAGAGAGAGAGAGAGAGGGGGGTGAGAGAGAGAGAGGGAGTGAGAGGGGAGAGAGAGAGAGAGAGAGAGAGAGAGAGGAGGGGGTGAGAGAGAGAGAGAGAGAGAGAGAGAGAGAGGGGGGAGGAGAGAAAGAGAGAGAGAGAGAGAGAGAGAGAGAGAGGGGGGGTGAGAGGTGAGAGAGAGAGGGAGGGAGAGAAAGAGAGAGAGGGGGGGGGGAGAGAGAGAGAGAGAGAGAGAGGGAGAGGGTGAGAGAGCGAGTGAGGGGATGAGAGAGCGAGTGAGAGGGTGAGAGAGCGAGTGAGGGGATGAGAGAGCGAGTGAGGGGGTTGAGAGAGAAAGGGAGAGGTAACAGAGGGAGGGGGTGAGAGAGAGAGAGAGGGTGCCTTTGCGTAGCCGTACTAGGGTAGCAATGTGGTGCGCATGTGTAAACTGTGGGTGGAGAAACATTGTGGTAAAAGTGGGAGGGGCTACGACGATGCATGGGAATGTGCACACTCTGTCACATCTGCATGATGTGATTGGAGCCTTATGCCCCGTACACACGGTCAGACATTCCGACCACAAAATCTGTCTGATTTTTTCAGACGGATTTTGTCCGACACTGGTATTGCATACACACGGTCGGACAAAGTTGTTGGAAAATCCGATCATTCTTAACGTGGTGACGTTCGTTGCGTACGACGGAACTATGTAGAGGCTAGTAGCCAATAGGTTTGGTCTCCTAATTTGATCTGAGCATGCGTGGCACTTTGTCAGTCGGAATTCTCTACACACGATCGGAAAAAGTCTGATCGGATTTTGTTGTCGGAAAAATTGAGAGCAGGATCTCAAATTTTTTCCGTCGGACATTCCAACAGAAAAAGTCCGATGGAGCCCACACATGGTCGGATTTTCCGACAACATGGTCTGATCGGACATTTTCCGTTGGAATTTCCGACCGTGTGTACGGGGCATTACACTTACCAACCATGTAACAGGGATATTTACTATGACAGACCCTTCTCTTCCTCTCCGTTAATCTCTGCATCTTTATCCACCTCCTCTCAGTACACCTGTTCATTCTAAATCCGCCTGCTAACCTCTGCACCCCAAACCCCCTCATCTCTGCTTAACTTCACATGCCTCTGCTCGTCTTTGCAGCCCATGTTTGCCCTCCAAACTGTAATCCCTTCTCTATTTACCTCTAGACACCCCTCCCCCCCCCCATATCCATCTGCTCACCTTTGCAGCACAGGCTCAGTGACTGTGGCAAGCAGAGCTTGTTGTACATCCTCAACGTTGGCAGCATTCAGCAAAGGTGATGAACCAGGGCTCAGAGAGTTTGACATACCTATGAATGCTCTAACAATTTACATATCAATGCTGCCGGCAATTCTGTATAATGCAAAATCGCACAAAATCTCAGGGATCTCCTAATTACATATACTACATCATCTGTGAGAGAGGGGCTTCTGGGGGTCGGGGGGGGTGAGAACTATTCCGGGAAGTAAAGGAAATTACTATCAAAGACAGTGAAGCTGTGAAGAGTACTTATTTTACTTTATTTTTTAGAATTCTGCTTTGACAGATCAAGGGGGAGTAAGGCCTCATGCACACGAGACGCTGTTAAACGCGCGTTCAGAGGCAGTTGGACACTTTTTTCAACTGCACCTGAACGCATGCAATGTTATCCTATGTGTCCATGTACACAGCCTCGTTTTTTCCCGTTTTTATGCAGTTGCGTTTAACCTCGTTTTTCCAGAAGCAAAAAAATGCGTTCAGACACTTTGCTTTTCCACGTTTCAGATGCAAATCGCAGCTAAACGCAGGCACCTGCGTTTAGCTGCGTTTGCGTTTATAAGCCTTTTTAAAGGAACCCAATTTTTTGGACCAGAAAACTCAGAAATATTGGTTTAAAATGTTGTAATTAGTTTAGATAGTTCATAGAGCATATATACTCACTAATGCATATATGTTTGTGAAATGCATACATGTTTGTGAAATATCCAACGGACATTCGCTGTGCCATCAACGGATGGGTCCAATATCGCCAAGCTCTGATTCTGGACCTCTCATGCAAATTTGCGACGACGTTGCTGCCTCATCAAGAGCAACATCAGGAGCATTTCCTGACATATAGTCAATATGGGATCCATTTCCAAAAAAAAACACAGAAAGAGAGGCAAATGCAAGTGTACAACTGCTCTCTCTGCTGCTGCTCACTCTGATCAAAATGGTAGAAATAGTTAATACATGCTTTCTGAGCTTGAGGAGGGTCTATATGTTATCCTTACAAATGCTTATAGACCTAAACGCGGCTAAACGCGGCATGAAAACACAGCAAAACGCACGTTTTTAAACGCAGGTTTCTGCTTTTTAAAACATGCGTTCAGCAGGGTTTGCATCTGTGTCTCATGTGCATGGGGCCTAAAAAGGAGAGATTTATTATTAGGGTTAGCATTACATGATACTTATATAAATGATATATAACTTATATTTATATATTATAATTGATACTATTAATAGTATACATTTTGCATTCTCTGTCCTTCTGCATGATGCTACACACCACCTTCTGCATACAGAATAAAAATAAATGGAGAATGGCATTGGTAGTATGACACCATGGAGAATGGCATTGGTAGTATGACACCATGGAGAATGGCATTGGTAGTATGACACCATGGAGAATGGCATTGGTAGTATGACACCATGGAGAATGGCATTGGTAGTATGACACCATGGAGAATGGCATTGGTAGTATAACACCATGGAGAATGGCATTGGTAGTATAACACCATGGAGAATGGCATTGGTAGTATGACACCATGGTTTGGCATAAAGCAGTGTTCCCTATTTAGAGCTGTCACAAAGTATGGAGATGGGGCTTAAAGGACAAGGAGAAGCACACCCCTTGGATTCCGATATTTTTAAGAAGATTGCAATGGAATGAGGATGTTGTCGTCAAACAAAACCACAAACTGTTTACTGACTTTTCAATCTTTGCTTATTTAAAGTTTATTGCATTCTTTGTTTAACCGAGAATCTGAGTCACTGGCACAGTATTGGTATCAATGTCAAATTTAATATAAAGATCACAAATGAAGGCAATTGGAAGCAGAGGTCCCAATTTTTGCAGTTGTTATTTGACAGTCTTGAGCTAATTGTGATCTTCTTTCTTCTTCCTCCTTAGATATCAGTATTTGGTTTTGGTGCAGACAGGAATGGGAACTGGCACCACTACTGGGAAAAGAACAAATTTCCGGGGGCCTTTCGCTGGACCGGGGTGCACAATGCTGAGTTTGAGTCTGAACTCCTATCTATGTTAGCCAAAGAAGGAAGGTTAAAATTTTACAAGTGATAGATGTATTTCTAAAGCCATAGGAGAATTCTGTGGGGGTTTTTTTTGTACTTTGGTAATAAAAAAAATGCTGCTCATGATAAATTTTGTGCTGATGTTGGTGTCTTATTTTACAATAGAGAAAAAAAGTAAAGTGGGGGTGTTTTTTTACAGTAGCATGTGAATGTGAGCCTCGGAGAGTTTAAGATCAGGCAACAAAAGATACCTGCCATTACATTTATTAGCCAAAAAAGCTAAAAACGCTTTTATGAGTTCATGGCTAAGCCTTGCCGAATACCACTTTCCTGTCCAATAGAACCGCCCTAGTGGTTAGAATGGGTGCTCTCATTGGACAAGAAAACATGTCAGTTAGTAGGCCTTAGCCATACTGTAAGGGCAAGCTGGGTTCCATCATTAAAGCAGAGCTAAACCCATCAATATAACTGTTTCCCAAAACAGTTACAATCAAGGCATGCTGTGAATGATAACGTGTTCTCTTAAAGTGGTTGTAAACCCTTTACAACAGGGGTCTCAAACTGGCGGCCCTCCAGCTGTTGTAAAAACTACAAGTCCCATCATGCCTCTGCCTGTGGGAGACATGCTTGTAATGGTCAGCCTTGCAATGCCTCATGGGACTTGTAGTTTCACATCAGCTGGAGGGCCACCAGTTTGAGAACCCTGCTTTACAACCACTTTAACCTACAGGTAAGCCTAGATTAAGGCTTCCCTGTAGGTGCTTGAAATATCTCCCAGACCTGCACGGTCAAGGGGATATTTGCAAATCGCCGTAGGGCGATTTCTTCTGTGCATGCGCCAGAGTTAGAAAGGGCGGCGCTGTGCCGTTTCTAGCTCGGGTCATGCCGTTAAAGGCGGCTCCCACGCACATGTACGTGGGAGTGACGTCACGTGACATCACATGACTCCGGCCAGTCACAGAGCCGGGGGTTCGCGGCCCCGGAAGGAAGAGGGGTGAAGAATGGACGCTCGCTACTATCGTGGAAGACGGGGACATTGTGGGCTTCTCCTGCAGGTAAGTGTCACATAATGGGCTACTATGCAATGAAGAGTAGCCCATTATGCTTTACCTTTGCAGGGGAACAAAGAGGAAGTAACACCGATCAGGGTTTACTTCCTCTTTAAAGCAGGAGTAAACCCGCTGAAGTTTTTTTTTTTTTTTCAGACCTGCAAGGGAAAAGGCATAATGGCGCTGTGAGTGCCACGATATCGTCACTCCCACGCAGGGTCTGGCGTCTGTTGAGCTGTCAACCGAGAATCCCCGGTGCGCATGCGCCGCTGCAGTCAGCAGGTCATTGCGAGGGGAATATCTCCTAAACCATACAGGTTTAGGAGATTTTTTTTTTTTTACCTACTGGTAAGCCTTATTATAGGCTTACCTGTAGGTAAAAATGTAAAAAAGACTATACAACCGCTTTAACTGAACTGTCAATCCATCAAATGGCTGGTGTCATAACTGGTGTCATAACTGATCATATGTGCAACACCATGGCAACTGCAAATCAGAAACTGAGATGGCAGCTTCATTGGCTGTAAAGGATGGCATAACATGAAATTAAACCAGAGAGGGGCACAAGAGTCTTTTTCTGGTCTACAAAGGTAACAGCATCAGCAAGCATCTTACAGTGTGTGTTTTTGGGCAGCACTAGGAGTTGCAAACTTACTGCTAAAGTCTCCATAAAGAGAACATATGGGCTAGCACAAAAATCTGAATATTTAGTCATAAATTACTGTATAGATTTAGGTCAATGTCTTACTAGAATATCTGTTGATGGTGGAAACTTACCAGCCAAAAAATTGCTACGAGAGCAAAAATATCACTCACCTGCTTCTACAGGTTGTTTCCTCACTGTCTGGACCAGCAAAGGAAAAATACACTGCGGTTTTCTTGCTGGTAAACATAATTTTTCAGCATTTTGGCCATCGTGGGAGCAGCTCAGAACAGCCTTTCTCAACCTTTTCAACACAGAGGAATCCTTGAAATATCTTTCTGGTATCAAGGAAAATCCTGCTAAAATATAATACATCTACAACTCATGATACATTAGTGTGATGGTCAGTGGGAAGGATGCTTCTTACTTTTGAGGTCCTTGGGAAGAATTACCCTCTTGCAGATCGCTAAAAAGATTTATGGTGTCAGTGGGAATTTATCTGAGAGGCAAAAATTGCTTATTTGCTCAAGGAACATCTAGCAACCTCTTGAGGAACCCTAGCGTTCCATGGAACCCTGGTTGAGAAACCCTGCAACAGAAACAGGGGCCCCACAAATTTCTGATGGCTGCCCTAATTGCGAGGCAATGGCTTAGCGTTGTCAGCCTGCAACAGGAAGTGCTTTTACTGACAGGATCTCCAGGTAAGTACTTTGTAACAATAAGAAATGTTTGCTTAAAGAGGAAGTAAACTTCCCTAGTTTGTTTGTACCTATAGGTAAGCCTATAGTAAGGCTTACCTATTAGTACTGTAAATATCTCCTAAACTTGCACCGTTTAGGAGATATTTACTGTATACGCCGCCGATGATCACCAAGCTTTTGTTTTGATCATGTGATCAGCTGTCATTGGCCTTGTCATTGACAGCCGGATCGGTGATCACCCGAGTCTCAGTGACTCGGTGATCACAGCGCGCACCGCACGCGCCCTGTAGGGAGCATGCACGGCCTCCTGGAAATTCAGGTCTGCGCTGTGGCCGTCATTCGGCTATAGCACGGACGTCAAGAGGTTAAGCTTGTTCAATTATGATTTGACAATAAAATCTGGGAGCTGATTGGTTTCTGTGCAGAGCTGCTCAGGATTTTGGGTGAACTGTTATCTTTGACTCTGGGAACCATGACTTTACCTATAAATGTCAGTACCCAGTTATATTATATACATTTAGGAAAGTATCCAGGCCTTTCTTAACCGCTTCCCGACCGCCTCACGCAGATATACTGCGGCAGAATGGCACGGGCAGGCAAAATCCCATATATAAACGTGATTTTGCATTTGCCTGCCTGTGGGTAGCGCGCGCCGCCAGCAGTGCGCTCGCGACCCGGTCGGGAGCTCCGTGACCCCGGCCGCGGGACCAGCGGACCCGATCGGCGATGGTGTCCCGCGATCGGGTCACGGAGCTGAAGAACGGGGAGAGGTATGTGTAAACAAACCTCTCCCCGCGCTTCCTACTCTGCCTGTCATTGATTGGCTGTTCCCGTCATCGGGAAAGCCGATCAATGACGTCAGACGTCAGCCCCGCCCCCTAATGTAAAAAAAAAAAAACACACGTCACAGCCCATAACCCCTCCCCTCCTCCTAGTGGTTAACTCTTTCACTAGAACTGTCATTTATACAGGAATCAATGCATTTAGGTGTCCTTTTATGAAACTGAGATCAGCTGCGATCCCAAGTCTCACAGCTGATCTCAGGTCATTACCAGTGTATGAAACTAAGGTAATCAGCGTCTCCACTGATTACCTCAGCACAGTGAGATCTAAACTGACTGTCACAGAAATGGCCAGTGTATGAAGGTGCGATCTCAGCACCTCACTGGCGATCTGTGACAGGATTCTCACTTTCTGATTCACCATCTCAGAGGTGGAGAATCAGAGAGAGAAGCGCGAAGCTGGCTGAGTATTCTGGAGAAAGCAGGAAGTCTTTTGATTTCCTTCTTTCACTCAGGAGCAGCCATACAGTGAGAGTACATCTTCCCCACCATTACACACCCCAAAACTAGCAGGTTAGCAATCTAAAGTGTATATATATATGTATATATAGCATATATATATATATATATATATGTGTGTGTATATATATATATATATATATATAGATAGATATATAGATAGATATATATATCTATATCTATATATACATATATCTATATATCTATATCTATATATACATATATCTATATCTATATATACATATATCTATATATCTATATCTATATATCTATATATCTATATATATATCTATATATATATATATATATATATATATATATATATATGTTCTGCTTCGCGTTATTGAACTGTTGTATAACACTAGTCAGACAGCTTAACAATAATTCAGAAGTCAAGAAACGTGAGACATCAAATCTGTATGTATTCTTTTTCCGAATAACTTTTTAAAACTACAACATAAACATAAACAAAACATATGTGTCAGTACATTAAAACATTATACAGCAGCTTCACTCTATCAGTGAGTGTACTCACAGACAATTCCACCATTAATCCAGGAATAGATGAGAGCTCTTCTGTCTGCAGTCTGTTATATCATGGAGCAGTCATAAAATGAAGGAAATACAGTTCCAGGTTAAAGGTTACTGCTCTTTACTGTGAAGATACCAGTTCCAGGTTAAAGGTTACTGCCTTGAATGTAAAGGAATTCCTTTTCCTAGTGACAAAATAATTAACTCTGGCCACTAGATGGCAACAATGTCAAACCAACATTGCAGTATAATCTGTAACAGCACATAGCACATATTACTATGACAATATGGGCAGAACACTCCCTGTCTGGCATAATTTATTATGTCATTACATAAATAACCACTGCTATGCAGAAAAAACATATAAACAGGAAAATGGAATCCTAGCTAGTCCGATATCAAAACTATAATGTCAGTTACAGGTCTGAGATAAATCCTGGTGGTCTCATTTTTCACAATCTTGACCTCCACCTTTCTGACCTTGCCATCTCTGCTTGGTAGAGCATTGACAATACGTCCTACGGGCCACTCATTTCTGCCCTCTTGGCTGTCCTTCAACAAAACAACATCACCCACTTTTACATTTGGGCGATCCTCAGTCCATTTCCTGCGGCGTTGCAAATTTGACAGATACTCTCTCTTCCATCTTTTCCAAAAGGTGTCTGCCAAGCATTGTACTTGCTTCCATTGTTTTGCATGAACTTGTGTTGTACTTATGGTTCCAGATGGAGCAGACAAAGAGTTCACCTTTTGAGTCAACAACATTGCTGGGGTAAGGACCATAGGTGTATCTGGGTCTGAGGACACAGGAACTATAGGCCTGGCATTCATAATAGCTGAAACCTCTGCCATAAAGGTGCTTAAAGTCTCATGGGTCAAGTGAACAGGTTTGGTTTGTAGCAACATAGCATCCAAGATTCGTCTGGCAATACCTATAAGTCTCTCCCAGACACCACCCATATGTGAGGAGTGTGGAGGATTAAAGACCCATGTACATCCTCTGTCTTGGAGAAAGTCTTGCAATTGTGATTCACTGTCACAAATGTTAAGTTCTTTGCAGGCTCCCACAAAGTTTGTTCCTCTGTCAGAACGGAGCAGTCTTGCTGGGCCACGAATTGAGAAGAATCTCCTCAAGGCATTAATAAAGCTTGATGTTGACATAGCTTCAAGTAGCTCTATGTGTACAGCTCGGGTGGACAAACAAGTGAAAAGAACTGCCCATCGTTTACTGTCCGCACTGCCTCCTCTAGTGCGACGGGTTAAAACAGACCATGGACCAAATACATCTAAGCCCACATTGGTGAAAGGTGGTTGAGCAATTACTCTGTCCTCTGGTAGCTCTGCCATCTTTTGACTTTGTAATCTTCCCCGCAGCTTGCGACAGATGACACATTTGTGTATAACAGCTGATACCAAGCGTTTGCCACCAAGAATCCAGAAACCTGCGAATCTAATTGCACCTTCTGTGATGTGTCGCCCTTGGTGAACTACTTGTTCGTGATAGTACCTAACAAGCAGTGCTGCAATGTGGTGATCATAAGGTATGATGACAGGCTGTTTCTCTTCCTCTGAAATTTCAGCAATAGACAAACGTCCACCTACTCTCAACAACCCATTCTTGTCTAGAAAGGGGCTAAGCTTCCCAAGACGGCTTTGTTTTGGGAATGTATTTTGTTTCTTGATGCAGTCAATTTCCTTCTGGAAATGTTTGTTTTGAACAGAAGAAATTATAACAGACTTTGCCTGATCAAGTTCTATTAGGTTGACCCGTTCATGGAAACTTTCCCACCTTCTGACTTGATCGCTATTGGTTTCTCTCCGGAAGGTTTTAGCGACATGGATGAGTCTGGCTAGAGTCTTAACTAGTATCTTCCAGCAAGAAAATCTATCAAAGCAATGTGGGTGAAGTGTGGCTTCAGAAGCTTTGGTGCTGAAACTCGTAATTTCCGATCTGATTTCAGGGTCAGCTTCGGGCTCTATGAGTGGATAAGCATTAGCAGTGTCTATCTGCTCACAGTGTGGTTTATACAGAAAGGATGGGCCTGAGAACCATATAGAGTTCTGAAGGCATGCGGCTTGAGTAGGTCTAGTGGCATAATCTGCAGGGTTTTGCTCTGTAGATACATAGAACCACTGGTCTGGGTGTGAAGATTGCCTCATTTGGTTAAGTTTGTGTGGATGGTAAACACCGAACATTGGTAAATACCAGTGTTCCCTGTCTGCTTCAAGTGGTCCTGCAACTTCAGCGTGATCATTGTCTAGCATCCCTTTAATGAATTCAGTGAAATCTCTTTTCACTTCTGGCTTTCTCTGCAGAGTTTTGCTGAGTGAATGCAAACGCTTCATGGCTTGCTCCCTGTTACTAGGCAAAACACGTCTTGGTGTGCGAAAGGGAAGAGGGGCTACCCAACTGTGATTGTCATCTTGGTAAGTCTCTTTATCCATAATATGCAAGAAGGTTTGATCCTCTATAGAGAGGGCCTGTTTATCGTCATCTTTAGTTTTCTGGAACACTGTAATCCCTAGGTTGTCTGTCTCAATGTTGGAATTGACTTCTTCCATACCATATAGTGTAGAAGGGTCACAGTGTTGTGTTGGCCTGCTAAAGCTTTCCTTGACAACGAAGCTGCTGTGACAGGGACTGAGAAGGGATGCGCGTCCATTTGTTAACACAGACGTCTTCAAAGTGGTAATATTGTCAGGCTGGTGCACTGTCCCCAGGCAAACTTCTCCTACAATGACCCACCCCAGGTCCAGTCTCTGTGCGTAGGGGGCATTATAAGGTCCATTGATTTGCTGGCGCACCTTGTGTACCTGCAGGATGTCTCTCCCAAGTAGTAGAAGGATAGAAACATCTGGCTCAACAGCTGGGATAAGGTGTGTAATTGAGCGGAGGTGAGGGTGGTGATGGGCTACTTCTGGAGAGGGAATCTCAGTTTTGTCGTCAGGTATCATGCCACACTCTATTAGGGTAGGAAGTGGGAGCTGTACTTTCTTATTGAAGGATTCAATGGTAAAGTCAGAAGCTCTTCTCCCTGTGGTTTCAATTGTCCCCGCACATGTCTTTAGAGTGTATGGAACTGCACTTGCCTTAAGATTAAAGATATCAAAGAATTCTGGCTTTGCAAGGGATCTGTTGCTCTGTTCATCTAGCACTGCATACATTTTCACTGCCCTTTCTCTCTTGCCAGTGGGATACACAGTCACTAAACAGATTTTAGAGCATGAACATGCACTCTTGCCTTGTCCACATACTTTAGTGCAATTAGACATCACTGAGGAGAGTGGGGTCTCTTGTTGCTCCCTGCCCTGATCTTTCCCGGGTTCTACAGTCTCTAGTGGGACAGGAGCAGGGCCTGGGTGCAAAGCTGCAATATGTCTCTCACTGCCACATTCTGTACATTCTACTTGTATTTTGCAGTCTTTGGCAACGTGATAAGTGGATCCGCAACACTTGAAACAGATGCCGTTCTGTTTAAGGAAGGACATCCGCTCTGCAATGGGTTTGCTTCTAAAGCCTTTGCATTTCTTTAGTGGATGTGTTTTTTTGTGTATTGGGCAATGTCTATCAGGGTTTTCTATGGTGTGTACCTTGTGGGTGCTTTGATAGTCTGTGACTTCTGAAGGTACAGCTGTTTTGTGTGTGGATACAGAAGTCCTACCGTGAGGTCTGTGAGGTTTCTCAGGTCTGTGTGATTGATTGCCGCTGGTGGTGAAGGCGAAACTGGGATCACTTCTGATTTTCGCTTCCTGTCGGACAAACCTAGAAAACACAGAGAAAGGGGGGAAAGCAACACCATAATCTTCTTTGAATTTACCTCCCACAGACATCCACTTGTCTTGCAGATTTGAGGGTAGTTTCTCTACTATGGGATTGGTGCCTCTAGCTGTATCTAGATATGAAAGTCCTGGCAAGTAGCCATCCTCTTTGGCATATTCTATCTCTAGTAGAAGATCACTTAGTTCTTGTAGCCGCACGTTGTCTCTGTAGCCCACCTTGGGAAAGACTTCAAGTTTTTTCAACAATGCTACTTCTATTACCTCAGGGGATCCATACGTTTCTTCTAGTCTTTTCCAGGTCATATTGAGTCCTGCTGCAGGGTTGAACAGGTTTGCTCTTCTCATCCTCTTAGCATGCTCTGCTGACTCGGTACCAAGCCATTTTATCATCAAATTAAGTATGTCTGCTGGTGAAAAGTTCAGACCTTCAGTGGCATTCAGAAAGGAGGATTTCCATGCCCAATAGTTTTCAGGACAGTCATCAAATTGGAGAAAGCCTGAGCTGACCATTTCTTTGCGGATGAGATATTTGGTGACATCCACTGCACATTGTTGTTCGCCCATGTAATCTGTGTGTTGAGGTGATGGGAACACTTGTTTTTTGTTCTTAGGGGTTTCTGGTGCTTCATTCTTGATTTGCTGGCAGCCGCTGACCTCATGTGGTTGTTTGGGCCTGCTCAGGGGGGATGTTGATCTCGGCCTGAATTCCTTTGCTTCAGGTTTAAGAGACTGTTCCTTTGTATGCGCATCAGTAAGGTTCTGGATGTAAATATAAAGAAAGAATTTGCGCTAGGTGAAAAAAACTAATTGACAAATTGTGTTGATAAGGAAATTAAACCAAAAAACCGTGAAGGTAAATCCTGCAGCTGAACATAAATAACCCCGGTATAGGGCACAAGGAAAATATATATAAACAGAAAATGCAGCGCTGGATAGTGGAAAAACTGTAAATTACCAGTTAACGTGACC
Source organism: Lithobates sylvaticus (assembly GCA_028564925.1). Classification (NCBI taxonomy): domain Eukaryota; kingdom Metazoa; phylum Chordata; class Amphibia; order Anura; family Ranidae; genus Lithobates; species Lithobates sylvaticus. The sequence goes on along the minus strand of CM053037.1, from coordinate 166,528,001 downwards.
CAAATTAATTAATGAAAATAATAATAATTCAAACAAAATGCATAACCAATTGATATGAATAACCCAAAATGATTGGTGAAATAAATGTTCAAACAAAGTTCATACTAAATCGATAAAAAAAAACCCAAATGGGGGAAGTGAGTAAATGAATACGCAAACGAAGTTCATATGTGAATTCAAAAATTCAAAAAAGTCCAAAGTGATTAAAGAAAATAAATTCATAAAAGTTTCTGTGAAGTCAATCCAAAGTGTAAATGTTGGTAGTAGTGCAGCCCATCACCACAGAGGTAAAGCAGAAGGGGGGGAGGCTTACCAGAAAGCCAGCGACCGCCCTTATTCAGGGGGGTCAAACTGAGCTTAAGATGAACAGCCTTGGTGCTGTTGGGGATATCCCACGTCCGAAACGATATCCGACGGCAACGGATCTCCTCCCGAATGGTGGCTGTTCCCCGAGATTCCTCGTGTATCACTGGCAGTATAACGACCGGATGGATCAAATGGATGATGTAGATGGAAAACAAAAAGGGGACTCGAATAGTGTAGACGTTTCCAGTGGGTTTATTGAATTAGCCACAATAGCATAACAAAAAAATCGAAAAACCTTGCAAGGTAATGGCGGCTCCGTTCGGTCTATGGGACAATACTCGCGCATGCGCAGTACGATCGTACGTAACGAACCCTACGGCGTTTCGTCACAACTGACGTCATCAGGCGGTTTGCGGGCGATATTAACCCTTTTTCGGTCGCTCGCGGGGGGTAAAACCGCCCCGCGAGCGGCCACAACGCCTCAGTGTGAAAGTAGCCTTAGGCTACTTTCACACTGAGGTGCTGGGCGTGCTGGCAGTAAAGCGGCGCTATATTTAGCAGCACTTTACAGTCGTTATAGCGGCGCTTTTCGGACGCTAGCGGGCAGTTTTACCACGCTAGTGGCCGAAAAAGGGTTAAAAAACCGCCCGCAAAGCGCCACTGCAGCGGCACTTTGCAGGGGGGTTTGGAGCGCTGCCCCATTGTTTTCAATTGGAAGGGGCGCTTTAGGAGCAGTAAATACACAGCTCCTACAGCGCTCCAAAGATGCGGCTTGCAGGACATTTTTCAGCATCCTGCAAACGCACTGCTCCAGTGTGAAAGCTATATTTAAAACAGACAGTGAAGAAACCTATCCGTATATGGAGATGAAATCTCTTTTCCTCTAGACGTAAAGAGTGCCCCCTTGTCCTCTGTGTTGACCGTAAAGTGAATAACTCAACACCAAGTTCACTATATGGACCCCTTATATATTTGTACATGTTGATCATATCCCCCCTTATTCTCCTCTTCTCAAGAGTGAATAAATTCAGTTCCTCTAATCTTTCCTCCATGCCTTTTATCAGTTTGGTTGCCCTTCTCTGCACTTTCTCCAGTTCCCCAATATCCTTTTTGAGAACTGGTGCCCAAAACGGAACTGCATATTCAACTTCAACTGTCCCTGATTTCGTGGGACTGTCCCTGATTTGGAATAATGTCCCTCATTCCTCCTCATTTGTCCCTCATTTTGGTCTGATCTATATAGTTGTGTATCAAATGCAGTGTTTTCCAGCACTAAAACTTTCATCTGATTTCTAAATTGCTGCATTTGTAAATTCCAAAAACCAATATAAAAGAATAGTAGTGATAAAAAAAGCACTTGAGGGTTTAACCAATCTTGTTTTTTCTTTTTGTACAATTCTCCTTTAAGGGTTGTGGCAAGGGGTGTGTCCTATGCCTGCATACTTTTGCTGATAGGTGTCCCTCATTCCCATCTCAAAAAGTTGGGCGGTATGCATGCATGTTAACATGTAACGCGTAGGCCTACTCACACTTGTCTGTTTTGCTGCATAAAAATGCATTTTAAGAAGAAATCCCATTCTGTCCTATAGGGTTGGGTCATAGGTTGCAGTTTAGTGAAAGAAAAAGTGAAACTAAATGGGTGCAGTCACACCTACAATGTGTGTGTATAACCATGCGTGCTGGAACACGCATTGGAACATTATGAATCTAAAAAAAAAGCCTATAGGCTGCCAACGCACCACAACACACTAAAATCAGACATTCACTTTTAACGCAGTACACCACAATGCACAAATGGTTTGCATCTGTGTGCGCTGCAATGGCAGTGCATTGTGTTGCGCTGTCTAGGTGTTTGTTTAATGCATTGCAGTACTGCAACACTCTAATGCGATCAGGGTCTGAGTAGTGTTCCTATTTCTGCAGCATGCTGTATTACATATCTAAAAATTAACAATTTACAAATAGAAACACATTTGAAAATATGTGTCATATGTTACCAGCTCGGCTTTCACTCATTATTAATTTATAAATACAATACTCAAGCATAAAAACTCATTAAATTATAATATGGCTGCCACCCAGTGTCTGACTGTACCGCTCATACCATAAACAAATATGAACTAAAAAACTGAGAATTACAGGGAGCCCATAGGTAAGAAATAAGCAATCGTTTTCCCATCAATCAAATGTTCATTTATCTTGTTTCACCTATATCAAAGTGTCCGAAGTGTGGTGACCTCAAGCCCAATCTGGTTCTATATTATGTAGGATGGATCGCTGGATATAATGTACCCCAGGTCCCCTAATTGATATTATTTAGTCAAACTTGTTCTCTATCTTCGTGGTAGAAGTCAGCTGGAGGCGCAGAGTGACTTAGGCCTCTTGCACATGTTACTCCTCTACTTTTTCAGACGTAATTTCAGGCGTTTTTTTTTTTTTGGGCTGTTACTGATTAAAGTTTTCGCGTTCGATTAATCGATTTTTTTAACCACTTCAATACGGGCACTTAAACACCTTCCTGCCCAGACCAATTTTGAGCTTTCAGCGCTGTCACACTATGAATGACAATTGCGTGGTCATGCTACACTGTACCCAAATGAATTTTTTTCCCACAAATAGAGCTTTCTTTTGGTGGTATTTGATCACCTCTACAGTTTTTATTTTTTGCTAAACAAATAAAAAAAGACCAAAAATTTTGAAAAAAATATGTATTTTTTTTGTTTCAGTTTCAAAACTTTGTAAATAAGTAAGTTTTCTCCTTCACTGATGGGCACTGATGGGGCTGCACTGACGGGCACTGATAAGACGGCACTGATGGGCACCGATGAGGTAGCACCAATGAAGTGGCATTAATGAGCACTGATATGTGGCACTGATGGGCACTGATAGGTGGCACTGATCGGTGACACGGATGGGCACTGATAGGTGGCACAAATTGGCACTGATAGCTGGCACGAATAGGCATGGATGGGCATGTATAGGTGGCACAGATGAGCATGGATGGGCAATGATAGGCGGCATGGATGGGCACTGATAGGCGGCATGGATGGGCACTGATAGGTGGCACGAATGGGCACTAATAGGCGGCATTGTATTGTTTTTTACTGATGGATGCCAATCGGTGCCAAACAATAATGCATGCCAATCAGTGATGCCCATTGCGGGCACTGATTGGCATCCATTGTGGGCACTGACTGGCATCCCTGGCGGTCTAGGTTGGCATACCTGGTACTGGGCATCCCTGGTGGTCTGGTGGCATCCCTGGTGGTCCAGTGGGGGCATTCTTGGGGGGGCTACGCTGATAATCAATCAGCACAGACCCCCCCCCCCCCCCCCCGTCAGAGGAGCAGCCGATCGGCTCTCCTCTACTCGCGTCTGATAGACGCGAGTGAGGAAAAACCGATCAACGACTCTTCCTATTTATACTGTGATCAGCCGTGATTGGACACGGCTGATCATGTGGTAAAGAGTCTCTGTCGGAGACTCTTTACCGAGATCGTAGTTGCGGGGTGTCAGACTGACACCCCGCAACAACGATAGCCACGATGCGTGCCCCCGGGGCAGCGGCTCAAAATCCTGAGGACGTCATATGACGCCCAGTCAGGATTTTGAAACCACTTTGCCGCCGTCATTCGCCTATAGGGCGATCCAACTACTTTTAGCTGATCTCCTTGCATTGCAACTCTGCATTAGTCAGTGGTAAATGTGGTATACACTATATACAATCACCCGACACTAGTTTCCACAATCCATGACTTCACAGTTCACACAAATACGTTTTAAATTCAAACTGTAGCACTGACGCAAGTAATTTTTTTTCTCCACAGTAGCGTGACAATCCCTCCACCTTCGGTCTAAATAATCACTCTCACCTTATGGCATGGACCCCTGTGCAAACAGGTGGTCATGCAAACAGGTATCAAAAGGGTTAACACGGACCATAAACTTCTCTCACATCGCCTTAGATCTCAGCAAGGACGCCAGGTCATGGGTAGAAAGAAAAGATCCAAGTATAAGATTACATGTTTGTATTCAAACACAACCTACTCACATAAAGATGATAAAAAAACACAGCATGTAAAGCCGACAATTGTGTTAGTTCCGTAGGGCAGCAGCGGGTAACGTCATGCGTAGCTCCTCCCCCATACGTGTTACGTTCAATCACAACGTCACCGGACTCCTCCCCCCTTCCCTTCATTAGCAGACGAAGGCACTTGGGGAAGGGGGGAGGAGTCTGGTGACGTCGATGTCCGTGACGTCACCGGATCTCCGACGGAACTCCCTGAAGACCCGGAAGCTGGAGAGGTGAGGACTGATCAAAAGAATTTTGATCGATCAAAAAAATTTACGATTAATCGAGGAATTAATCTTTAATTTCCACAGCCCTATTTTTTTTTTTAATGCAAGTATACGCATTTTCAAATGCGCAATTTCGCAAAAATGTATTCTCGTTCTGTACAATACGCAAATGGAAATACGCACACGTATTTGCATGCATGAAGCATAAATTACTTTGGCGCCTCTTAAAGGGGACAACGCACCCAAACGGTCTTTTGCGGAAACGTGCCACTTTGCCGACGTATATCGGCGTGAGCCAGTCAGCAAGTTAATGTAATATCTGCCAGTCCTGTCAAGATCCTTGTTCAGGCACTTCCTCTAGGGTGACAACGTCCCTGTTCTTGTCTCCCAATTGCGCTCCTGTATTGTGACCCTTTTTGATGGAGACTACAAGTAGCAGTGGCAACAAACATCAGGTAGGTACTGATCACTGTTGTTGCCATCAGTTAACCCACCCTAAGCAATGACATGCAGCCTTTGGTGGAGTGCATTTATTATTATTATTATTATTATACAGGATTTATATAGCGCCAGCAGTTTGCGCAGCGCTTTACAACATCAGGGGAGACAGTACAATTACAAGACAATTTAATACAGGAGGGATCAGAGGGCCCTGCTTGTTAAAGCTTACAATCTAGAAGGGACGGTCAAGTGCAAACAAAAAAGGTAATAACTGTGGGGGATGATCAGATGGAAAAAATGAAAATACAGTTGTTAGGTGTGGGTAGGGTAGGCTTCCCTGAAGAGGAGAGTTTTCAGGGATCGTCTAAAAGCTAATAGAGTAGGAGATAGACGGACCGATTGGGGTAAGGAGTTCCATAGGTTTGGAGAGGCTCTGAAAAAGTCCTGGAGACGAGCATGGGAGGAAGTGATGAGAGAGCTAGAGAGCAGGAGGTCTTGAGAAGAACGAAGAGAACGATTAGGTTGGTATTTTGAGACTAGGTCAGTGATGTAGCTGGGGGCAGACTTGTGGATTGCTTTGTAGGTGGTGGTTAGTATTTTAAATGTAATTAGTTGGGTGAGCGAGGTTTAGACTTTTGGTGAGGTTTAGACTGGAAATGGCTGTAAAGATGCTGCCAGGAGCACTGAGGCACAACAAAAAATAAAAAAGGTAAAAACCACATTTTAATAAATAAAAATTGCAACTGTTTATGGTACACAGTGCTTTAGCAAATTAAATGTCATTTGTTGGAATACATTGTTCATGTATTTTGTGCAACAGGTACATCAGCCAGTAGATGGCAGTGTTTACACGTTTTTAGCTGCATCTATGGTTAAAGAGGAGCTCCAGTCTAAAAATTAAAAGTCAGCAGCTACAAAAACTGTAGCTGCTGACTTTTAATAAATAGTTACTCACCTGTCCCACGATCCAGGGTCGTGCTGGGCCCAGCCATTTTAGCCCTGAGACCCCTCTCCCCGTTGATGGCATCTTTATTATGGGCACCTGGCTGTGAAGCTGCAAGCTAGTGTATTTTCGCTGTGTTTTATTTTTATCTTACAGTAGTGGGTGGTCGTGTGGTGTTAAAGCTTGCAGGTCAGCTGCCTGTTTTTACTGCCCCCAGACCGCCTGTATGAAAGTGATTTTTGTAAATTATCTTCAATTCATTATTGTATTGTTTCATTGTCTTTACAATTTTGCTCATATGTGCATCAAAGCTCTACATATGAATGAAATAGTAAATACAATGACATCACCCAAGTTACAATTACATTACAAGTTTTTTTTTTAAAGTTTTATCTTTAAATAAATGTCCCTATAAACCCTAATCAGCCCTAATTAACTCTTCCCTCTATGATTTTTCACTTTTTTTTTTTTTTTCCAGTCCAGATTACTCACTGTTTTTATTCAAAAAAGGAAGCGATGAGTCCAGATTACTCACTGTGTTTATTCAGAAAAGGAAGCGATGAGTACAGATTACTCACTGTGTTTATTCAGAAAAGGAAGGGGCCAATAAATGAAATATTTACCGGACCCTTCCCCCTGCTCTCCATCCTGAAACACCCCTTAGCAGCCGGCAAGAGAGAAGAGCTAGCAGCACTGCAGGGGGGGGGGGAGACAGGGGGCATCCAGAAGTAGGGGGAATCGGCACTGCACGGGGTGATTAGGGTGTGCCCAGGCACACTTGGCACACCCTGTGCACACGCCTATGACTTGTGTATATATAACAGAGTCCATATAGTTCATCAATGGGTGTATGTTAGTCCATAGTTCCAATAAATTGCAAACCTAGTCATACCTCCCAACTTTTTGAGATGGGAATGAGGGACACCTATTAGCAAAAGTATGTAGGCATAGGACACACCCCCCTGCCACGCCTACTTAAAGGAGAGTTATACAAAATAACTATTAGTTAAACCCACAAGTGCTTTCTTTTAACACTTCTATTCCTTATATTGGCTTTTGAAATGTACAAATGCAACAATTTAGAAACTGGATGAAAGGTTTAGCACCGGGAAAGACTTTTTGATAGATAAATAGTGCATTTTATATACAGGTATATGCATCAGACCAAAATGAGGGACAAATGAGGAGGAATGAGGGACAGAGGGACTTTGCTTGAAATCAGGGACAGTTCCTCGAAATCAGGGACAGTTGGGAGCTATGCCTAGTGGCTGCTGGCTCTTAGTGTGGAGCTAGAAGGGAATCTGGAGATAAAAGGAAGAAGAGGAGCAGCGCCATCTAAGTGTAGCAAAAAAAAAAAATGCTTTAGTACAGGTAAAAGGGACAGTCCCAAGATGCGGTCACTGAGATACCTGGGAGTGCTGGGAGCCACCAGCGCCGCCGGAGCCATCGGCACCACTCCAGAAACAACATAGCACCCGATACAGTGGAAGACCACTAATATACAGAGTGCTTTTTTACTTCAGTCTCCTTGTGAGCAGTGGCTAAAAAAAATTTTTTTTTGGGGGGGGGAAGGGGGGGGGGGGGTGGGGCGGATGGTCGGCGAACATACCCCTCCGGGTCCGCACTCACTCCACAAACAGAACCCTCCAGCAGTCACCGCTCCCCTGATACCCACTGCCGCGTCTTCTCCGGCTTCCACTAGGCTGACCCAGGCTTCTTTAGATCAGCCTCCTGTCCTGATTGGCTGAGACGAGAATACGGAAACCGATGGTGAATATTGATTCGCTAATATTACAAGTGGACAAAAAT